>JAYJMB010088656.1:0-19077 GCA_036873735.1 Pouteria campechiana | reverse complement strand
TCCCATAATGTTCATATATAATTGTATTTGATTCAAATATTGTATTTAGAAGGTTTTCATTGATGTATAATATAGTGATTGGCATGTCAAAGTGATTTGTTATTGAATTGAAACTAGATTTGTATACTTTGGTGTGAGTGCCATCATGATCCACTCAGATCTTGGGCTGTGGGATAGTGGGTGTTTGTATTTTAAATCTGTATTATTATTTTATTTATGTGATATAGAATTTTACAAGTTAGACCTTAAATTTTAGGTTAAGTTCTGCCAAATTTTGGGCAAAACACCCCACCCTAAAAGTGGGCAAAATTAGGTGAATTTACGTGGAAAATGGTAGGTCACGCCTCGTAAGGCAGGGCATGACATAAGATCACAATAATTTCATTTTTACATACATTTTTTTATCGATGCACCCATAAAATGATCTTATCGATAATAATATTGTCGATAATATCGATATTCAAATTATTGGTCCACCCTGTAGCCCCTTTGTGCTTTTTCAATACATTCATCAACTTAATTCTTCATCAACAGATATACATACTTTAAGTTCTAAGGTAATTACTTCAATTCAAGTTGGGGTGATGTAAAAGAAGATTGTTCCACTTCTGGGTTCACATGTGACAACCCTCCATTGGAACCTTCTCCTTCTTTTACTTGCTCTACTCTATCAAGTTCAGCTTTCAAATTCATCATTTCTTCATCCGCCTCCAGTCCATCTGCAGTGAGCACCAATTTTAGCTTATCGGTTATTTCCTTCTGCAAAAAAGTTGATAAAATAAGTGAATCCAATTCATCAACTTGAAAACATCCACTAGGATGTGAAGGTAGTGATGAAGAATTATAAAAAGAAAATTCTATAGTTTCATCTAAGACAGTCATCTTTAACTTCTTATTGTGCACATCTATGATTATCTTAGTAGTTACCATGAAAGGACGTCTTAGAAGAATAGACACTTCTCTTTCTAGTGTCAATCACAATGAAATCTGTAGGAATATCAATTTGCACAAGAATGTCCTCTACAATGCCTCTAGGATATTTAACTGATCTATCTACAAGCTATAGAGATATTGTAGTTGGTTTCAATTCTCCTAATCCAAGTTTCATATTAATAGAAAAGGCATTAAATTAATATTTGCACCTAAGTCTAGCATTGCCTTTACCTTGTTTGTCCCGCCAATAGTGATTGAGATAATGAAACTACCTGGATCCTTGAGTTTTGGGAGAAGGTTTGTTTGTAAAATCGCATTGGCTACCTCTGAGACTATAACTTTCTCATGTGGCTCATAATTATGCTTCCTTGTTTTTAATTCCTTCAAAAGTTTAGCATAAGCAAGCATATTTTTTATCATATCAAGCAAAGGCAAATTGACATTAACTTTGGAAAGGATATCATAAATGTCAGAAAATGATTTATCAAATTTATTCTGCTTTAGCCTTCCTAGAAACGGGATAGGAGGATCATATGGTGGGGGTGCTTTGTAGTTGACAGGAGGGTCAATTAGAAGAAACACTACTTTCTTTAGATGCCCTTCCTCTTTAGTATTTTTCTTGCCTTTCTCCATTCCTGTAGAAATAATTAAACTATCAGTATCTTCTCCAACCTTATTATCAATTACCTTTCCACTCCTTAATGTTGTTATTATTTTTGCTTGCTCAGGTTGGCTAGGCAACTTCCCAAGTATGTGATTCTTTACTGCTACTATAATTTTTCCAAACAGAGTTTCCATCATTTTCATGGGTGCCTCCATGTTATGGAACCTAGAATCAATGTTTTGAGATTTAGTTGCATGATTCTGGAACTCAATTTTTGTTGCTTGTATGAAACTCTGCATGGTTTCTTCAAGCGTAGACTTTTATGATTGAGGTTGAAATGAGGTTCCAATTTGATTTTGATTTCTTTCATCGTTCTAAGAGAAGTTAAGATAATTTCTCCATCTAGGATTGTAAGTGTTTGAGTAAGGGTCATTCCACGGCCTGTAGTTGTACAAGTTCATTGCATTAGCTTGCTCAACATTACCTACAAAATATTCATTTGAAGGGCAAACATTAGGTGAATGTCTTGAATTACCACAAAAAGAACAAACCTCTACTAGTGCAGGTTGTGGTTACTTAAGTGCACCATCATAGAGCACATTGACTTCATCTGCTTAGCCATCTCTGACATTTGCATTGATAAAACATAATTAGAATTCAATTCATAAAGTTCCCTAGATCTACCTCTTACACTTTTCTATTGAGAATTTGCTCCCAACATCTCATATAGCTCAAAAGTTTCTTCTGGAGTATTCTCCCCCATGGCTCCACCTACAGCATTGTCAACCATAGCTTGGCATGGTTGTGTTAGTCATCATAAAAAAATTGGTTAAGCAACTCAAGTGGATATCTATGATGAGGGCATTGAATCAAAATTGATTTAAACCTTTCCCATGCCTCATGGAAACTTCACCATCCAATTGAGGGAAAGTAGCTATTTTGCTTCTCAATTCAGCAGTTTTAGCATAAGAGTTAAATTTTCCAATGAAGTTATCATAAACTACTCCCCAAGTTGTCAATGAGCCCTTTTCATGAACCATGTCTTGGCTACATCCTTTAGAGTTTATGGAAAACATCTCATATGTAACTGATCTTCTGTTATCCCCTACAATAGAAATGTTTGGATGGTTGCATAGAAATCACACATGAAAGTCAATGGATCCTCTGAAGCTAACCCATGAAAAGATGGAAGCATGTTAAAATGAGTATATTTCAAGTCATAATTTCTAGCATCCTCATCAAACACAATATATGAAGGTGAAATCCCTACAGTAGGGCATGCAAACTCTTTCATTACTTATTGAGCCAATTGAGCTTATTACTCTTGTTAAGCTTATTGGGCTTGTTGAGCCACTTGGTTCTCCACATTGTCAGTCATGTCTAATTCTTCTCCTTTGCTTAAAACCTCCATTTTAATTTTCACTTTATCAGCAAATTGTTTAATGGAAATAGAGTAGGATTCAGAGATCTCCTTTTGTACATTCATAATACTGCAACAAAAAAAGGAAATAATTAAAAATAATCTTATATATGATTATACACAAAAAAAGAAAAAAAAGAATGTAATTAATCTTAATCAAATCAATTTGGAACCAATCCCTGGTAATGGTGCCAAAAATTTGATGGTTCAAATTATAATTCCTCAAGTGTATACGAATGAATAGCAATATAGTGTGCAATGCAAGGGTCGATCCCATAGTGAACAGTCAAACTGACTTAATTAATTTTAGTTACAAAACTCTCCTAAACTTAAAAAGAATATATTTATAACTATATGAATATGAGTAACGATTTGTGTACTTTCAGAATTTCAAAAACTTAATAGAATGCAAGTAAATAAATGACTAAAAGTAATATAGGGAGATTATCAAGATGCAAAGGTCTAGGGATCCAATTTCACCACTAGATGATACCCCTTTGCTAATGGAATGTTAGATTCAATGTCTTACTTGGGTTCATTCTTTCAAATGTAAGATTATTATCATTAGGTGTGTGGGTTTAAATCAAGTGTTTTCATTCATTCCAATTACCTATGGTGTGTAGCATAATTGAGGCGAAAACCCATTAAGCTCAAGAACATAAGAACCAAAATAATATGGTTTAGCATATGGTGTCTAGCTTAACCATCTGACCTTCTCATTCAAGGGTGTCTACCTTAATCATGTTTTGATAATTAAACTAACTTATAATAGTGGTGATCAAGTAATAAAATAAGTTAAATCATTGCAAACATTATCATGAATGAAACAAGATCATATATCATTAATAACCAACAATCCATAACAAAGAGTATTAAACAGGGTTACATCTCCACCCTATAAAAAAAGTTAGTTTATAAGAAAAACTAAAACAACTCCCTTAGACAAGATGATCTCAATGAAGAACCTCTTCTCTTCTTCATCTTTCTTCCTTGCGATATTTCCTTTTTCTCCACAAGAAAACTTTCAGAAGTCCACCTCCAAACATTAGAAAGAACTCTCCAAAATAGAAGTGAGAAGCCCCTTGAAAAACCCTAACTTTTTTCTTAAAAACCCTGAAGCTATGCAATGTAGAAAATCCATGAAAAATATTGATCTACCGCTAGCACCGGCTTGTTGTTCGGCCATAAGGTGTTTGTGAGTCCTAGCACTGGCGACGCTGGCTTGATGAATCCTTTATAACTTGATTTTTAGCTCCTTTTTGTCTATTTTCTTTTCCATCCTTTGAGCTTCTTCTTTTCCTTCTTCAAGACACCTAGAAATCCAACAAATAAATATAAAATTCATCTAAAAATAAAGATTTGTAAATAACTAAGCTTAAACATGTATAATGTAAGTAAATAAAATTCACTCATCAGGCATTTAACAAGTTGAAAGAGAAATCAAGCACCAATTTTGACAATGCCGGACTAGAATGGGTCGTTTGAGGTGATGTGCAATGCTCGTGATCTGGCGTTGGGTGCAGTTTTGGGTCAAAAGCATGAAAAATCCTTTAGGACAATCTACTATGCAAGTCAAACTCTAGATGAGGCACAAAATAATTACATTAAAATAGAAAAAGAGATGCTAGCTGTAGTGTTTGCTTATGAGAAATTTAGATCCTACATCATTGGATCGAAGGTGGTAGTGTATACTGACCACGTTACAATCCGATATCTCTTTGAAAAGAAAGATGGTAAACCTAGACTGATCCAATGGATACTCTTATTATAAGAGTGTAATCTGGAGATTCGGGACAAGAAAGTAGTGAAAATGTAGTGACAGATCATTTATCAAGGTTAGAACAGGTAGAAGCAGAAACATCAAGGAGAGATTTCCCGATGAATAACTTTACACTTTGAGTGGAAAATTTCCATGGTATGCAAATTTTGTGAACTTCATAGCATGTGGAACTTATCCTCTGGACATCAAAGGATAGCAGAAGAAAAAATTCGTACATGATGTAAAAGCCTACATGTGGAATGATCCATTCCTACTCAAGAGATGCGCAGATCAAATGATCCAGAGATGCATTTTGGAAGAAGTTCAAGACATCTTACAGAGCTGTCATTCATCCTCATATGGATGGCATCATGGGGCTGATAAAACTATTGCAAAGGTTCTATAATCTGAGTTCTATTGGCCATCACTCTTCAAGGACAACTATAAGTTTGTTAAAACCTGCAATTGTTTTCAGCGAATGGGAACAATTTTGAGGAGAAATGAGCTACCACTAACAAACATCCTTAAAGTGAAAGTTTTCAATGTCTAGGGAATTGAATTCATAGGACCATTTCAAATCTCTAGTGGTCATTAGTACATTCTACTTGCTATTGATTACATTTCAAAGTGGGTGGAAGTAGTAGTCACAACGACAAATGATACAAAGGTAGTGTTGAGGTTTTTGTAGAGAAATAACTTCACAAGGTTTAGGATACCATGATCAATCATCAGTGATGAAGGTTCCCACTCCTGTAATAAATTATTCAATAACTTACTATCTAAGTATGTTGTAAGACACATAGTGGCACTTGCTTATCATCAGAGGCAAATGGACAAGCTGAAGTGTCCAACCGGGAGATAAAATAGATACTGGAGAAAATAATAAGATGAAACCATAAGGATTGGTCAAAAAGATTGGATGATGCATGGTGGGCATACCAGACAGCTTACAAAACACCCATTACCATGTCACCAAATGGGTTACTTTTTGGAAAAGCCTATCATCTCCTAGTAAGATTGGAGCACAAGGCATACTGGGCAATGTGAAAGTTAAACTTAAATTTGGAGGCTGCAGGTCAGAAGTGGATGCATCAATTGAACAAGTTGGAGGAATTCTATTTGCAAGCTTATGAAAATGCTAGAATTTACAAGGAGAGGACAAAGAGATCGCATGATAAAGTCATTGTCAACCGAGAATTCCAACTAGGGCAATAGGTTCTACTTTTCAATTCAAGACTGAAACTGTTTCCTGGAAAGCTAAAATCAAAGTGGTTAGGACCATTTGCTATCAATAGAGTCTTCCCTCATGGAATAGTTAAGCTGAGGACGCAGGACAGGAGAACATTTCAGGTCAATGGCCAGCACATAAAGCATTATTTTGGACATGAGAGCAGAAGTGGAGAGGTAACCCACTTGAAAGATGGTGAATGAGGCAGAAAACTAGTGGACTAAAGACTATAAACTAAGCGCTACTTGGGAGGCAACCCAATCTTTTGAGTTTTCATTTATTTAAATTTCATAGACTTAATGATGAATTATTACATGGTTGAATTATTTCATTAACAATAATTGCATTAGTTTAGTTTGAATTGATTTGATCCTTAGATGATTAAATGATATCCAATAATGAATTTATGTTTCATGTTTTGATAGGATGAGATCATGGAATAAAGAACTAAGGAATAATAAAGAACTAAGGAATAAGATTAAATGTCATCTTAAGCAGAAGAGTCATCAAAGTGCAAAAGCAGGCAACAACATTGGCACTGCAGTGTTGAAAAATATTGGTGCAAAACGAACATTAGCCGCGAGCCTAGAGCCGTGGTGCCCAATCTGGGGCTGCAACGCTAAAAAATCCTTCCAAAATCATTACATTAGCCACGAGCCTGGCGTCGTAGCGCCAAATGTGGATGCCCTAAGTCATGAATGGTTTGATTTTTCTCCCCATTCCACTCTTGCCATTCGAGACATCTCCCCTCCCAAACCCCTCTTTTTCTTTCTTCTACACTTCATTCCCACAATTCTGAAACTTCCTTCCACCATTCCAACCATCATCTTCCACATTCACATCATCCCCATCTCAACACCCACCTCTTCTTCCTCCACACACAAGAGTCATCTTCTCCATCCTCTCCAAGCTTGGGTTTTTCAAGGTTGGTGAAGACACATCTTCAAACTAAGGTGAAATCACTCTAAACTAATTGCATTTTATTCTCTTATGGATCTTGGGTGTGATTTCATCATTTTGGAAGTGAAGTAGTGATGTTGGGAGGTTGTGCTTTCACAATGCCCATGATGTGTTTGAGATTTTTTTTCATGCCACTTATTAGAAGAATATATGCTTGTTGTGTGATTTTGTATCAAAATGGTATGGGAATCCATTGAAGGCAGTGTAACTTGTTTGTGGAAAGTGCATGCTATGTGTTTGGGGAAATGCCTTAGTGAAGGTTGATTGTTGTGAACAAGCTTCAATGAAAAACATTGTTGAGTGCAGTCACTTTGGGAGGTTTACTTTGTTAAGGGAGCATTTTGCAAGTGATATTTCATAACAATACCATGCCACTTAAGAATCCAACCACCCCTGGCCCATCTAAGTGAAGGAGAGCTAATGACCATGATCCACACATTGAACCTACCTTCGTTACTCAAGTAGCTGAGATTTTTCAATGGTCCATTGTACATAGGGAAGGCATCCATGAAAGAGGGCTTGACACAACATACAGTGCCATTGAGGATGTGATTCACCACAGGCAATGGGAGAAGTTCACAGTTAAGCCTGATGTTATGGTTTTGCCAGTTATAAGAGAGTTTTATGCAAATGCTGCAAAGCAGTACAAAGCAAATCCAAGGGAGTTACGAGCACGAGTACGGGGCAAGATAGTCCCATTTGATAGATCCATTATCAATCAAGTGTATGAGCTAGAGGACATGGAGGAAGATTACTATACAGCCTGGTTAGAGCAAGGTTCGGATTTCGATGCCATTATCATTCTTCTTGCTAAAAGAGGTAGTCAGTGGAGGAAAAAGAATGACAAAATCATTAGTTTTCAAAGAGGGCAACTGAATTTCATTAGTCAAGCATGACACCATTTCATCTCAGCTAAATTAGTACCAACAAGCCACATTTTGGACGTCACTAAAGAGCAAGCCCTATTAAATTATGCTATACAAATAGGACTATCCATTAATGTGGGGTGGGTGAAGTGTTCAATCATTTCATTCATCACAAGAAGGCCAACAAGTGGCCTTGGGCATCCTTCATTGATCTACAAACTATGCTTGATGGTAGGGGTTCCCATTAGCCAAAAGGAAGAGCTCCAACATCCCTTGCCAGTCATTTCATATTCAATCCTACACACCTTTGAGAAGACAAGTCACACACGCAATGCAACTAGTACTTCGTCCAACATTCCGACCTCTTCACGGCAAAGGACAACAACCCATCTGCTTTTGGGGGAGCCAACAAATGTTGATCTATAGATGCAAATTACATCAATGCAGAAGGAAAATGAGCAATGGTAGAGGTAGCTAATGGTGGAACAAAGATAACAATTCCAATATCAAGTGGACTACAACAAAGCATTGACTGCACTACTCCAAAGTTGAAGCATGCACAAGGAGCGAGTTCCATTGTTTTTCCCACTCCTCCCACCTTTCCACCAGTCTACCTACCCTCTAAGTCTACCAAGTTGGAGGAAGATTTA
This sequence comes from Pouteria campechiana, assembly GCA_036873735.1. NCBI lineage: Eukaryota > Viridiplantae > Streptophyta > Magnoliopsida > Ericales > Sapotaceae > Pouteria > Pouteria campechiana. The sequence goes on along the minus strand of JAYJMB010088656.1, from coordinate 10,657 downwards.
GATGGCTGATCTCATGCACATCAAGGAAGTCCTCATTTTCACTATCTTATTTTAACATTGAGGACAATGCTTGTTTCAAGTTTGGGGGTATTTTAGTAGTCATTTTGTTGTTTATTTGTTGTTTGTGTGTCTTGTAATACTTAAGTTCTGCATGTGTTTAGTTTTTTATTATTGTTTGTGTGGGTTGCAGGATTTAGGTTCTCTAGGGGTTTAGTTGGCTAGCTTCTATGTTTAGCCTGAGTTTTGTTTTCATATATTTTGCTTGTGTGTTTTGGACATCGATCAGGGTCACTGGAGAAAACTAATGAAATATGAGCAATATCTAACAATGGTTAGTACGAAAATTAGAGAGATCATCATTATTTGTATGCTTAACCTATTACTTACCCACTTTATTATAGGTTCAATGTACACATAACTCACATAGACATAGCCATATCTTTTGAAGTCATTGAGCACTTAGTATCTATTTAGGTGATTGAGCATGCATAGTTTAATTAAACTTTGAAATTCATTATAATTGCTATTTGAGACAAACATTATATGACATAAGAGGCAAGTGTTTATGAAAATCATCAAAAGTCTGGGAGGATCACATCTCTATAAGTTTGGGGGTGTGATATTAATACAGTCAAAAAGTCTGGGGGGATCACATCTCCATGAACTAAAGCTAAAATAAGTTTGCGGGTATGGTAGTAATACAACCCAAAAGTTTGGGGGGATCACATTCTATAAAACACAAAGGAACACAATTGCAAGAATGTGATAGTAATATAGCACATGAAAAGGGAAACAAGGAGAATTCATGATGATATATATAAAAAAAAAAAAAGAAGATGAAGAATTTGATATGTTGTCTAATGCAGTCTTTCTGGCATAATCAATGAATTCACAGGGTTCATATTTGAACGTGTAATACTTGGTTGTATGAATGGATCTAATTGCAAAGTGATCTAGATTGAAATGGCTATGATTAATTTCACTCACACTTGGAATCTAATATAGAAAGGATAATGGTTAGGTTAAAATTCCAGACATACATGATAGCTTGAAATTTTCTTCTTGACCATGTCAATTTAATGGAGGTTTTCGAACAATGAACCTGATTGATGTACCTTGTGTTGTCTTTGTGAGAGTTTCTTCTTTTAATTTACTCAAGGATGAGCAAACAAGTAAGTTTGGAGGTATTTGATAAGTGAATTTTATTCACTTTCTCTTATATTATTCAAGCATATTTGGTTGTTTATTCTTGAGAAGTTTAGATGTTTCACGGGATTTTGTTGGTATTTTATAGGTGTCATGGATGGAGAAAATGGAGTCAAACCAAGGAGCAAAAGTGTAACTCAAGGGTAGAAGGAACTAGAGCAGTCAAGAAGCAGAGAAATGGGGCAGAAAAGCTGGCATTCCGGCGCCTTGGCGCCTAACTCGATCAAGGTAATCCGGCGAACAGCAGAAGTGGCACCTCAGTGCCCAATCTGGGGTCGCGACGTCGACATCGATCCAGATTTTATGTTTTGCGCAAAGTTAATTTTTGAACCAAAGATGGAAAGAGGATTTAAGGAGTTGGATAGGCTATTTGAAAGGATCTTTATCTAGAGTTTTGAAGAGGAATTTTGGAGAGAAAAATATTAAAAAATGTTGAAGAAAAAAGAAGATCAAGTGCAAGGATTGGGGGCAAAGCTGAAAGGGGAAGATCAAAAGTCTTCTTTATTTCAATTATTGTCTTACTTTATATCTTGGATTTTATTTTGGGGATTTAAAACAATGATGATGTTCTATTTATATTTGATTAATTTCTATTTCATCATGTCTAGCTAACTTCCCTATTTCTAGAGGGAAGATGGAATTTATGTAGATTTCATGTCTAATTCAATGACTTGCTTGTTTGACAATGCAATTGGATTTATTTGTAATGTTTGGTGTTTAATGTTTTCAATCAATTGGCTTTCTATTGAATGATCATGTATTTAGGGTTTGACACTCGGGAGAGGTAACCCTAAATAGGATCTAGACATTACAACATAAAATTATAGATAACTCAGGAGAGCTTCTATGCTCTATGAAGTCTTCTGTAGAGGACCATAGATTATAATACATTACTATTATTTTAATTTTTATAGGGATATAGAAATCAGGATACTAGGAGTAGATACTTGACCTATCACTCGAGAGAGGGGGTTAAGTGAATTTGGATTCTCTATTTATAAACCAATACATTGATTAATTTACAATGAGTTGAAAATGTCATGAATGAAACATAAATGAAATCAACCCTCTAGAATCTTCACGTATTGATTTATTCTATCTAAAGTTATTCAAATCATTTATTATTCGATTATTACTCATTTTTAGTTATTCAAATAAAGTCAAAAATATTCATAACGATAGCTAGTGAGAAGTTAACTACACAATCCCTGTGGATACAACATTCATTCATCACTATACCATAAAACTTGACATTGTACACTTACGGTATATTTTGCAATGAACAAATACATGGTTATGATCATGAGGATATTCAAACCTAGGGGGTTATTCCACATAAACTTCTTCATTAATGAAACCATTCAAAAATGTAGATTTGACATCCATCTGATAAAGTTTCAAATTCATGTAAGATTCAAATTCCAATAACATTCTTATGACTTTTATCCTAACAACAGGGGCATATGATTTATCAAAATCTATCCCTTCTTCTTGACACTGCCCCTTTGCTACTAATCTTGCCTTTTTCCTCACTACTAAACCAAATTCATCATGTTTGTTCCTAAAGACCCATTTGGTTCTTATAACAAATTGATGGTCAGGTTTTGGAACTAAAGTCCACACATCATTTCTTTTAAATTATTCTAATTCCTCTTGCATGGCTAAAATCCAATTCTCATCTTCTAGCGCTTGGTCTATGCAAGTTGGCTCTATTTGAGAAATGATGGCAAAATTACTACATACTTAGTGATAAGATGATCTAGTCCTAACTCTATCGTACACATCATCAATTACTTGGTTTTTAGGATGGGCATGCAAGAATCTTCAATCTTTAAGAAGAGAAGAATTACCTCCCTCATTTACCTCACTTGTAGATAATTCAAACTGTCTGTCTACTTCATCCCTTGTTGTTTCTATCTATGGAGTTTGTTTATCTTGATTTTGCATATTCATTCTCTCCATGTCTGTTGTGAGTCTATCTACTTCATCATCAAAATCATCTATTCTTCTCAAGTAATTTGTACATTCATCAAACTTAACATGAACAAACTCCTCTATAGCTATACTACTCAAGTTGTAGATTCTAAATGCTTTCCTAATAATAGAGTATCCAAGGAATATCCCTTCATCAAATCTTTTATTAAATTTTTCAAGGTTTCCTTTTCCATTGTTAAGAATAAAACAATTTCAACCAAAAATATAAAAGTATGATATGTTAGGCTTCTTGCCATAATACAACTCAAATGGAGTTTTGTTAAGTATTGACCTAGTATGAATCCTATTGATAACATAACAAGCGGTATTCATATTTTTAGCCCAACAATATTATGACAAATTATATTTACTCAACATGGTCCTCACCATTTCTTGTAAGGTTCTATTTTTCCTCTTAGCTACTCCATTTTGTTGGGGAGTTCTTGGTGCAAAGAAAGCTTGAAAGATCCCATTATTTTGAAAGTAGGCTATAACCTTATAGTTTTTCAAACTCTCTACCATGATAACTCCTAATGGCAATTATATAAGAACTTTATTCATTCTGCACACGTTTGGAAAACATCTCAAAGAATGAAAAAACCTCATCTTTAGATACAAGAAACATTACCCGGTTATATCTACTATAGTAATCAACAATGACATATGCATAATGTTTTCCTCCAAGACTTCTAGTTTTCGTTGGTCCCACTAAGACCATGTGTAGCAGTTGAAGTGGCTTAGTTGTCTATACTTCTCTGTTTAGTTTGAGGGATTCTTTGGCATCTTTCCTCTCATGTAAGCATCACACAACTGTCCTTTATCGTTCAAGTAAGCTAACTGTAAAATCTTTTCTGTAAAGTCTTTTTATTATGTCTTTGTTGGCATGTCTAATGTTCTATGCCATAGTAAGGACTCATAGTGACTAACAAGACACTTATCTTGCATATTAAACAAGTCTACAATATAGACATTTTTATGTCTCTTGCCTAGGATTATAACTAAGTCATTCTAATCTAGAATTGAACATATATAAGATTCAAGCATAACCTTGTAACCACTATAATAGAGTAGACTAACACTCAGAAGATTATATTTTAATTCCTCAATTAAAAGCACATCTAAAATATCTGTAGATTGTGGTTGGCCAACCTTACCAATCCCAACCACTCTACCTTTCCCATTATCTCTAAAAGTTTTTTTTTAGCTCAATGAATAACTCCTTCTCTCCTGTCATGTGCCTAGAGCAACCACTATCAATGTACCACATGCTGCTTCTTGTAACTCTTAAACACGCCTACAATGACAAGGTTTGGCTTTAATCTTTAGTACCCATTTGGGAATGGGTCTAGGGGGGTTAGTGGTAACAAATTTTGGTATCCATTTCCTCTTAGGTGCCACTACTCTATTATTTGAAGATGGAATTGCATTTACTGTATCTACAACTATTTTGGGAATCCAAACCATGGCCTGTCTAGTCCTTTGTTTTCTTCTAGAATTATAACTCAATTCCTCATGTTGCTGACCGCCTTTATTCTCTAGTTTAATTCTAAACAAGTTGGAGGTTAAGGTATGTCTAAGGGTGTTATTTTTTGGCTTAACCTGCTTAAGTTCATTAATGGTAGATAATTTACTCTTGAGCATATTATTTTCATCTTTCAATTTGGAGCATTCATTGGTTATTTTAAATAGCTCCTTTTTTGTCTTCTTGTATTTGGCTTTGAAAGCCTTAGAATCAACATATAAAATTTCTAATTCATCAAGAAAATTTTAGATTCAAGGTCAAAAGTTACTTCATCTCTATGGATGGCCATGAAGTTGATTTTGGTGTGATATTCTTCTTGATTTTCTCATTTTGGTGACAATTTGCTGAATTTTGCTTCATGATCTTCCTCCCTATCATTGGCACTTTCATGTAGCATACTTTCTAGCACATCTCATGTAGCAAGTGCTTTCTTTGTCTTAATTTTCTTATTGCTGTTGTTGTTCTTCTTATTTTCAGAATATGAATTATATTTGTTGTTATGTTGCTCCCCTTGCTTCTTGTCAGGCTCTTCGCATTCGTAACTCATGTGGCCAGGTTTACTACAATTATAGCAGGTGAAGACATCTTTTCTTTTTTCTTTGTAGCATGTCATTATGCTCATTAGCTCCACTCATTAAAGCTTCACTTTGTGAATCATTGTTTGACTCAGTTCTCAGAGCAATGTTTCTCTTTACATTTTGCTCTTCTAAAGCTTTTTGCTTCATAAGAACTTCATGGGTCATAAGTGAACTCATTGGTTCTTCTACTTTCATTTTGTCTAGGTCTCTAGCCTCCTAGATTGTTGTGACCTTTGCCATCTACTGTCTTAATAAAGATCTCAAGATCTTCTTCATCATTTTGGGTTCTTCATATTTTTCTCCAAGACCTTTCAACCTATTGGTGATCTTTTGAAATTTGACAAACATATCTAATATTGTCTCATTGTCCTGCATATGGAAGGCTTCATATTCCTGTATAAGTATATTAATTTTGGTCTCTTTCACCTAATTAGTACCTTCATGTGCGACTTTTAGCTTGTTCCAAATCTCCTTTGCTGAGTCACACATAGAAATCTTCTCAAACTCAAAAGGTGACAATGCATAGTAGAGACTATTCTTAGCTTTGGCATTTTTCTCTACTAACACAATGTCTTAAGTGGTACATTTATCTTTTGTGTTCGTGATAGTCTTGCCATCTTTGATAATTTGCCATGACTTATAGTCCATGGCTATCAAAAAATTTTGAATTCACATTTTTCAATACCCATAATTGGTGCCATCGGAAAATGGGGGTTAGGTGGTTCACTGTCATTCAACCGTGGTGTTGAGGAGTGTGTTGGTCTCAGGGATCACTTCAAATAGTTAAAATATTTGATTATCATGAACAACTATTGAATCCCATTTTAATGCCAATTGTTGGTCCCGCTATAAGTTAGCTCAAGAGGGGAATGAATTGAGCTTCTGAAAATTTTGGCCAAATATAAATCAATGCACTGAAAAGAATAAGGAATAAATCATACAACACAATTACACAAGTACTTTTATAAGGTTTGACCCACAACACAGTACCTACTCCTCTTTCTAAGTTAACCTCACTCATTGCACTCAAGTTCCACTAATCACCTGTTAGTTTTACAAGCTCATAAACAAACTTTACACACATTGGTTTCCAAGATTACCAACAAACGTATTGATTTCAAAGATCACCAACAAAAACTTATGTAAGATCAGCAGGCCCTTACTTTCTATCCCAAACAGTAATAGTTGTACAAAGAAAATTCCTCTTAATAGGCTAAGATATATAAAATTGAACTAAAAAAAATAAATATATTACAACAAATATGAAGAATTTCAAACTCCCATAAGTTGTTACAAAGATTGAGCTTTGAATGCAGATTACTTTTTGTCACTGTGGAGTTGGAAAAAAACTTTAAAGTTGAGTAAATGCTCCTTAATTTCTTTTAAAAAAATTTCTCGCTTACTAACTTCTTGGAACAGCCTCTCTTTACTCCTTTTAAACTGAGATTGAAAATCTTTCTGTTGGAGAAGACAACCTTCATTAAATGTGAGCGAATCGACAGAATGTTTTGCTCTTTAAATCATTCCTATAGGTTCTCTATGTTTAAAGACACTTCAATGCAATTTGAAGTTAAGATTTTGGACTTACTTGAACTATTCAACTTGTGTCTATTTTTATTCAACAATTTCTGAATATGAATCGTTGTGTCCAAAGTTAAGATTTCAAACTTAGAAGACAAGTGAATTGCCTTGACTGCATGACTGAATTTTGGCGATGTCCAAGATTGAGCTGGTAATGTCCGAAGTTATAATTTTGAACTTGGAGTTCTTACATCTTGGCTTCTCTTTTTAACAATGCCCAAACTTGGTTCTCTTATGTCTAGAAGTAAGTTCTACTATGTCCGAACTTGGTTCTGCTATGTCCGAAAATAAGTTCTATTGAGTCCAAATTTGGTTTTGAAGTTCCAACATCTTGGCTTCTTGTTTCACATTATCCAAACTTGGTTTTGTGTCTGAATTGGTTACACAATGTCCAAACTTCCTTCTACAGTTTCCAAACTTGCTTGAGTTTGGAACTTAGTTCTTTTCTTATTTTTGAAGCCTTGTTTCTATTCGAACTTGGGCATTTGCTTTGGCAGTGCTTGAGACATTTTTATAAATATGATCCAAACATTGATCTTCAAAGTTTTAGTGTCATTCTTTCTCTTTTGAGCATTTAGATTTTCTTCCTTATAAATTTATGGATCTTTTCGCTAATATGATCTTCTATGCATTATCCACTTATGTTGTTTCCTTGACATATTATTCATTATTGCACACTTAAGAAATATTTATCAATAACTTAAACAATCACTCATATGCTTTTGCTTATCATCAAAACTTGGTTGTTTAAACATATTCGTCATCAAAATCAATACAAGTAAAGGATGTTTGGTTCAACACAAGTAAAATAGAAAATGAGCACTAATTCTATGTAGATATTTGCCACAAATTCCATCAAATCACTCCAACCTTGATAGTTTAGCATGACTCTAATATTTGACTTGCACCTATCAAGGAAGTCCATATCTATCTTTTTCTGAACATAGATAAGTCTCCCAAGCATTGAAGTATAGAATTTAAACTTTTTGTCTCCCCCATCAAAGTAATAATCTTGCAAGTCTCTAGGGATGAACTTTACTACGGGGATTCTCCTCTCATCCACTTCTTCAGGCAAAGTTGTCAAGTCAAATAATTTTATCCCTTTTTAAGCTCTTCCATATTCACCATTTCTCCTTCCCTTTCATTCTCATGGGTAGAATGTGAAGGATTACCTTGGGGTTCACTTGTAAAGTGAATCCTTCTAGACCTTGATGATGCTCTAGATGTGGAGGGTTGGGAAGTGGAAGCTCCTCTCGTTCTTGGCCATTTTACCCCTCTTTATGTCTTGGAAATTGCCACTTTAGGAGCCATGGAAAATGATTTGCAGTGTGGGAAATAGGGAATCTAGAGATTTCAGGGAAAACTTGAAGTTTTAGGTGTGATTGGGATTCTAGAAGAAATGGTTTCTCTCCACAAATGACTAAGAAATGTCAACAAGGTGAGAAATAAAGCCAAAATGAAGCATGGTTTTGGTCTTTCAAATTGCTAGGTGGTTGGTGCACAGACATTGGGAGCCATAGATGCTTGGCGACCAAGCCACTTTGCTCCTAGAAACAAATTTTTCTAGATTTTCTGTCTTCTTGATTTCTAATTTGTCCCCTCAATCATTTGATACTTTTCTCCCCAACTTGTGCAAATGTTTTCAACTTAATTTTGAACACTTCATTTCAAATATATATCAAGCACTCAACATTTCAACATATATTATTTGAATTTTTGACTATGAATGACCCTATGTTTGCCAAGTTTCAAGAATTTATGATGTAAGAAGGGCTATTTGGGAATGAATCCATGAAATAGTATTTGCAAGTGGAGAATTTTGATGTGTTTTGTTTCCTTTCAAAATTCATACAAAATATCTTTTCTTAATGTGTTGAGTACATTCGTGTCTTCTTATGCATCAACCAAATACATATATGTATACCACTTGTTGATTTTTTTGAATTATATCAATTTAATCAAGTTTTCCATGGTTTTAGCATATTATCACAAACATATGTCATTTCAATCATTCAATATTTAATATATGACAATGCATGACCCTAGTTGTTTGTGTTTGTCCTTCACAATGATATAGGATTATGTGAGGATTTTTTTTACAGTGAATTCATAGAGATGCTTGCAAATTGTATCTTGATTTAAAATGAGATTCCTACCAGCTTATCCATTAGGTGATGCTTTAACAAGCTAAGTATATCCAAACCTCTTTTACTTGGCTTGATTTTGATTATGAATGTATTTAGACAGTTAAGTTTTAATGATGAGAAAAAGCATGTGAGTGAATGATTAAGGTACTGACTGTTGTTTTACCAAGAGTGCAGTTATAAGTATATAAATCAGGAAATAACTTCAGTCAAGTGGACAACACACACAGATCATATTAGACATAAGATCCACCAAATATAAGAAGAAAACATAAATGCTCAAAGATTAAGTGACCCTGAACTTAAGAAAATTTTAGATGCAATGAGACACACTTGAAATCATAAGGAACAATTTCAAGAAGTTCAGTGTATCTGTAGAATAGCAACTGTAGACATAACATCAAGTTTGAAACAATGTCTAAAGTATTTCAAATGCATGATCCAAGCTTTCAAGCCTATATTACAATTGAAGGATATGTCTAGCATCATTCAAGAGCCCCAAAGTCACTTTGGATAGGTTCTCAGACAATTGCCGAAGTGTGTAAGAAGAGATGCCTAAGTTCAAACACAAGCAGAGCTTAAAACTATGCTTAAGATGATTAACATGTTGCTTTGGATGCAACAAAACTAGGCTTGGATAGTGTGAAGTCGAGATTGGACATGCTCAAGTCTAAAGTCCAGATGTTGAAGAGTTAACACCATTTAAGACTTTATGAAATTTTAATTTGGACATTGAGAAGCACTTTAGATGAAGTCGATTCATGTTTGTTGTAAGAAGCTCAAGTTGCATAACTTCAAACATTGTGAAAAACTTATTTCAAAAGGATTGAAGTATTTTGGATGAAGCAGGTCCGAATCATTCACATGAAGATATTGCTTTAGATAGTGTGAAACTACGAATGATGCCAACACTACAAATTTCCAATGAAGCATTCTTCTACCAATGCAGACATGTTTATTCCAGACGATATGAAGCCAGGAGAATGATTCAATGGTCTAAATTTTAAATGTTCCCTTGCATTCAAAGCTCACCTCCAACCTCAATGGCAAGATTTGAAAGTGAGTATAAGAAAAGTAAATAGGGATGTTCTAGAGGTTAGACAGAACATTCAAAGAGCATTTATTGAGAGTGAAATTTTTTATTCCAAAAGCTTTCGACTCCTCTGCGCAACACTCCAAGCGGCATTGAAAGGACATTCTTCCATTAAATTCTCTAGAGTCTGAAACTTTTATTTCTATTGTCTTATATTTATGTCTGCATTCAATTCATTATACAAATCAGCCTGTGTAAGAGGCATTTTATTGTACAATCTTTGTTTGTTATTTGGGACAACAAGCAAGGGGCTTACTGATTGTAAGGTTGATCATAGCAAGTGAATGACATTTGTTATGTGATTTGTATAAGTTTTTTGGTGAACTTGGAAACCAATAGTTGTAAAGTTTATTGGTGAGCTTATAAAACCAATAGGTGTTTAGTGGAACCTATATGCATTAAGAGAGACTAACTTAGAGAGTGGATTAGGTGCAAAGTTTGGAATGAACCACTACAAAAATCCCTGTGTTCTATGCTGCATGATTTGTGCTCCATTTATTCTCAACACTTTGATTTTTAATTTGGCTAAATTTTTAGGAGCTCAATTCACTCCCCCCAC
>JAYJMB010088655.1:0-12177 GCA_036873735.1 Pouteria campechiana | reverse complement strand
TGATGCATAAGCCAAAAAAAAAAAACTTTGGTACCATTACACATAATCGAATCCCACTTATAAATAGTAAGTTACAATTTTTGGTAAGAAGAGTCAATGAACTAAAGTTTGCCAGTCTTCAAGATTAGTGCCTACATACTTTCATGGCAACCATGGCCTCTTGATGAGCCTTGAGAAAAATGCCTATTAAAGCTAGCCACTATGCACAGATGACTCTTTCCATCTTATGATGTGGCAGGTTCTATAACCTAAGGAAGATGATAGCCATGGAAGCCTCTTGACTTTATAGATTATAGAAATTTAACTTCAAAACTCAGTGAACTAAACTTAAAGCTTAAAATTAATGACATTGAGAAATCAAACTTCATTAATGGATTCAAGTGTGATGAGTGGAAACTCCATTTCACTACAAGAAATTAGACTTTTAGCATCCAAATATTTTGTTACAAAAATGTTAAATTTCTTTATTAAAAATTATTTACATCCAAATAAATTTCTTGCAATTTGATTGCAAATGCTTTTGGCATATGTCCATTGACAACCAAATTAATATTTTATTATTTATAGTCATCACATGCGACATAAAGTTTGGTTATTTATAATCATTTATTGAAGACGGTATTTGGTTACTTATAATTATTATCTACAAGATAATAGTTTTGTTGTTGATGATCAAAGGCAAGACAATACTCTGGTGGCAGATAGTTATCATATGCAACACAATAGTTTCATTATCAATAATAATAACATGCACCAAGGTAATTCAATTTTATAAATATAATTATATATAAATTATTTATTTTATTTGTATTTGTCTTCACATATTACAACATTATAAAAATCCTTTCAATTTAAAACATAAATATTTATCTTGACATGCATTTAATTTTTTATGTGGCACAAGTAGAACATTTTATCTACCATGGCTAGAAAACAAAAATAACTTCTTTTTCTTTAAACATCTACTTAAACCACTTTCAAAGCTCCACCAAGGTTAATAACTTCTGTTCCTTCCACACCTACATCCACTCTTCCTTTATCTACTCCATGACCATTACCTTTCCACCCTACCATTTTTGTATGACTTTGGGTATTAGAGGTGTTCCTCCTGATTAGTTTGCTTCGTGAATCATGACCTTGTTAGCCTGATTCATATGAATGAAGATCAAATTTAGGTTTAGTGAATGTGACTTAACACTGCATTGATAAAAGCAATGATAGGAAGTATATGACAAAGCCACTCTCCATACTTGAAACAAAATTATATTTGCAAAAAGCAATTCATATCTTCCCCCATGTTGTATATGAATAGAGATTGGAGTTGTGCTCAAACAAACTGGAACCATTCTTCTTTGCAATCTCCTTAGATAAATAACCAACTAGGGATTCCACCCAGTGCCTAAATATTGGATACCTCGAGATAGAACTAGAGATACATTGCAACCTGTGAGAGAGAAATAGATAAAAATTGGAGATAAAATTTAAAGTCCTGAAACATGGAGTTACAAACCACTATTTACATTTTCCACCATATCTTAGATGGATGTAAACCACGACTATATTTACGGCTCAGATTCACATTAGTCTGTAATTCTTCCAAATTGTGGGCTCCTCATAAACTATCTTATTTCAAAAAGTTTTAACAATTGGGTGATCTCTTCCGATTGTAAGTTTTCTTTCTTGGGACCCCAATGTAACACATTCAAAGTTGGTTGGCCAGGGAAAGCCTGCAATACAGTTGGAGATATATCTAGCCCATACCAACCAAACAAGATGTCTTCATATTGAATGGTCAGATCAGTCATACCTTTTAAGTTTATTATGATTTTGATGATAATAAAACTTATATTAAGATGAAATAATATGTGTGCCTAAACTGTTAATAGATATGATTTGAATATATATATGACGATGATTTGATGATTATTGTTGTGAAAGTTTAACTTTTGATAAGTGTTATTTAATAATGTGAAATGTATGCATCGTTCTGACATACAATCATCTTTAATATTCCTGACACATCTAATTATGATTATGTAACAACCCGGGGGCTCCAGTGCACTATTGTCCTCTTTGGCCCTAGAGACTAACACCCCATCGACCTCAAGGTTTTGTCCCAATACTGAGCCCTTCATGTACACCCGCCCAAAACGAGGTACACCTTCACAACCGAGCCCCATATATTTAGCCCAGGACTCCCTCCCTCACTCCATCGATGTGGGATGCCACTCACGCCATCCACCCCTCAAGGCACCAGTGAACACACTGGCCACACCCTAGAGACTGTTGGGAGTCGGCTCTGATACCAACTGTAACAACCCTGGGGCTCCAGTGCACTATTGTCCTCTTTGGCCCTAGGGACTAACACCCCATCGACCTCAAGATTTTGTCCCGATACCGAGCTCGTCATGTACACCCGCCCAAAATGGGGTACACATGTCCTATTGTCCTCTTTAGTCGCCTAGGGACGCCCACTCACGGCCACTTCCCTATCGACCTCAAGGATTCGTCCACACACACATACACAACCATGGTGCAGCGGCGGGCCCGTCCTTTCGTGAGTGGCATCCCACATCAATGGAGTGAGGGAGGGAGTCCTGGGCTAAATATGTGGGGCTCGGTTGTGAAGGTGTACCCCATTTTGGGCGGGTGTACATGACGGGCCTGGTATCGGGACAAAACCGTGAGGTCGATGGGGTGTTAGTTCCTAGGGCCAAAGAGGACAATAGTGCATTGGAGCCCCCGGGTTGTTACAGATTATTATATATACTGAATTATATGATTCGCACTATGCTTTATTAAGATATCATATTATGTGCTTGAATGAAAATGAATATTATCCTTGCTCCACAACATTTGCAAATTATAAGGAAAATATGTTTTATTAAAATTATATTTGAAAACTAAAAATGTAGCAAGTGCAGAAAATTTTAAGTGCTAAACCTTAATCAACTGCCTCAACCAGCTACTATGTTTTTGGAGAATTAAATTGAAGGCTACATCTTTAGAAGAAAGAAAATGAAGACGAAGAAGAAGAAGAAGAAGAAGAAGAAGAAGAAGAAGAAGAAGAAGAAGAAGAAGAAGAAGAAGAGACTTAAGGATAAGCTACAATGAGTTTTGCTTTGTCTGCAAAATCTAATGACAAATCTCTTTAGACAAATGCGAAGCAAATACAAAAATGAAACCATGGTCAAGGTGCATAAAGTTATTCAAGAATTTTAGACTATCTATATTAACCAAACAGAGTTTGTCCAAGAGAAAGTAAGAAGAAGAAAGTTACTTGCATAAATGAGAATGAGGAAGCTACTCGGACAAATGCAAAACATAGAAGAAGTCCATTTTACTTTGTCTGAATGAAAAGACAAATAACAAAAGAAAGAATTCGTTTGAGGAAAAGAAGGAAAGTTTAAAAGATGAATTTAAAGTAACTTCGGCTAAGCAAAGATAAATAAATCAAGAATGGAGTAAGCAAGAAGTTGCAAAAATGAAGCTACATAGACAAGTAGCCACTACGACAAAGTAGACTTTATTGTAAAAGTACATTCATCTGTAACTTACTACAGAAAAATCAACAGACAATGTGGAGAGCTAATTTGTCCAAGATTAACCAATTCAACTTCTTCCATGACATCTGAATTTTTCTATCACTTACTATACATGAATGTGGCATAAAAGAAGAACACCTTACTTCATCTGATTGAGCAAACAAAAAGACAAAGATGAATGCGTCTATAGACCAGTCTGACTTTGTCTGTGAAACTAGAATTCTTCTATCACTTCTATAGAAAAATCACATTCACGAAGGATTGACTGATAGACAAAATTCATGGGAGAATCCATTCAAGACTTATGATAGATAAATGTAGACAAAGAGAGGTCATGACTTGTTTGAGGTTAATTGATTTATATGACTTCCATCTAAATAACCTCTACACTTGTGCTTTCATTGTACACACTCGTTTCAGTCACTATTTTCGACAATAAGTAGCGTTGCAGATTTTTCAGCTATGACAAATCAAACCAGGAACATCTTTTGATATAACTTATCTTACTCTTTGAACGGCGTTGTAGCAGCTTGAGATAAATTAGAAGGCATGCACTCCAATGGCAAAAATCATAATAATCTTCTTCATTCAAAGTTGATCTCATTCCTGCATTAATCCCAACCTTCTCCTCTACAATGGTTAATTTTTGAATATCTATTTAAGGAGATGAGTTAGATGATTCAAAGGTGGTGAAGGAAAGCTTTTCAAATGTGCTAAACCTTATGCAAATCCTTCCACCCATGGCCAAGATCTTAAACCGTAGTTATCTATCCTTAAGCTTCAACCTTCATATTCTTAATGGTCATTCTCTTTACATTATGGGAAAATTATTTTGTATTACTAGAGTTGTAAAAGATCTCATCTTCCCCTATGCTTAACTATAACACTTTGTAAAAGTGTATTTATTTTTTGGCTAATCTGAAAACCAAAAGTTGGTGGTTATATCTGGAAAACCTTCAAGTTTGCTGGTGATCTTAGAAACTAGTGAGTTTCCTAATGATCTCGGGAAAACCAAAAGAGTGTTGGGAGCATTGTATTTATGTCCTCTATAGCTAGAATCTAAAAAAGTACTGGGAGTACTATTTTATTTCTTTTACATCAGATATAGGGGAACCCAAGGCACAATGAGTGTGTGCTCTTGGAAGAGTGGATGTAGGGACAGATTTTTCGAACTACTATAAAAATTATGTTGTTTGTGTGTATCTATTTAACAGCTTTATCCTTCATGAACATTACTGTTTTATTATTTATTTTACAATGCATCACATACAAGCACAAAAAGAGAAAAATGGATTAAGTTTAATAGGGGTTAAGCAATGAATTTTCGTAAACCCAATTCACCCCTCCCCTCTTGGGTTAAGCCATACTATGGGACTTTACAATACTCATAATTGGTTGAAACACAAATTAGCAATTTACATTAAATAATGAAGTGGAATAAACTAACCTCTTTCTCAAGTATCTTATCATAGAAGATTTATCCTTTTGTTTACCAGCAGTATCTACCATGGGGTTATGGTTGCTCTTCTCAATCCCTTTCCATATTTTGGTGCTAGCCCAAACTTTCCCTAAAAACAGATTAGTTAGTAGAATAAAAGGGAGCATAAACTTTTGATCAAAAGAAATAAGGAAAAGAAACATTGATTACCATTCACTTCAAAAGGAGCTCAACACACATACCAATTCTCCAACCCTTCTCATCATTTAGTGTAGCCACCTAAACGAGAATGGATAAAGTCAGTGCAACTCATAATGAAACTTCCTAACAGGGGTTGCATAAGTACATATATTTTGTATTTAAAAATAATGGTCCATTTGCTAATGCCCACAATTCCTCTAAGATCTCATGTGACTTGCTATGATGTAATTGATTTACCTGTATTTGAGTTAATACAAAAATTATGTATAAGAAATTATAAACAAGTTTAGACATTATTGAATTATCAATATAAAAAAAATACTTACACACTTTTTAAACCACTCAATATTGATAAATATACTAAATTTCATCAATCATTACGAGTAAGGCACAACATAACATAATTTTTATGAATTGGTCAAGGTAAATTACAATAAATATTCCTTCAGTTTGAAACAATTTTTGAATTGCCAATTTAAACTCCTCATTTGAAAGTTTCAAGGAAGATTTATTCAATCCAAATGGGTGTGCCCTTTGTGAAAAAATAGAAAATGTTCCCTTTTCTTCCCCTTGAGAATAATCATAATTACATTCTTCCCTATTGAATTTTATTTTGGCATTCAATTGATACATTGATATGAATGTAAGAGATTCCTTCACTGTGTATGCCTTTGCAATTGAACCTTTTGGTCATGCTTTATTTCTTCATGGGCTTTTAGACTTCTTATGTATTTAAACCAACAATATTAAGTCAAAAGAAATAATAACTAAGAATTATAAAAATTATTTAAAATTTGGTTATACACAAAAATGTAATGCTAAATATAGAAACTTTCAAATGGAAAAATCCACCTGTACTATACTAGTCCTACAAGCAATGCTTCATGAGGAAGATGAATAGTTAAGTGAATCATCACATCAAAAAATGCTGGTGGAAATATCCTTCCAAATCACATGATATGAATATTATATCCTCTTCACATTTTGCCAGAACACTAGGCTTCAAAGTTTTTGAGCATAATTGTTTTTAAAAATTGCTCAATTCAAATAGAACACTCAAAATATCATTGCCTAAGTATCCTCACATTCCTATTGGAAGAATGTCTTGTGAGAGAATATAACAATCATGAGTCTTAAATCCCTTCATTTTAAGTTCATTTGCATCCACACACCTTGAAATATTTGCAACATAACCATCAGGATATTTAATTGACATCATAAATTACAAAAACTCTTTCTATCTCTTGGTCATAAAGTGCAACATGCTAGGGGTTTTACATAATTCTCACCCACCTTTTGCAAGTGTAACTCCTTCATTAACCCATCTTCTTTAAAGCTTTGCTTGCATTCTCTATATCTCTTGTTTTCCCCTAAATATTGAGATATGTTCCAATTAAGCTATCACAAATATTCTTTGCTATGTGCATCACATTAAGATTATGTTGGATCTTAAGATTATTCTAATACAAAAGCTCAAATAAAATACTTTTTTTATCCAGTTCAATTCAAACTTCTTACACTTGCTCTTCTGGTTATTTAGATACTTTTCAACCCTAAACGATTTCATGGGGAGGTGTCTTTAAGGTGCCACTGTAGAGATGGGAAATCATTTCCTCACTTTCTGTCTTCTTCCTTTGCTCGAGTTGCTTCTTCTTCTTCTCTGGTAACACCTTTTCCTTGGATTTTCTTTTTGTACTCTCAGTTTCTCTTCCCTCTCCAAATGGATGTCAAGAGATGTAATCCATGACTTTTTAATATTTTTGTGGAAGCATTCTGACTCTACTCATTACCCACAGGGATAAGTTAGGTGTTTCTAGAGTCATTTACTCTTCCTTGGCATCCCCGGGAAGGTCACATCAGTGTTTCTTCATGTTCTCTTAGGGCAAGGTTTCATTTAGATCAAACTAATTTCATTTATGCCCTCCTCCATGGTTACAATGTTTTCTCGAGGCAATTGGTCCCAAATAGTTAGCGCTATTTATGTCGCTTTGTTGTTGTGTCCACAATCTTAGGAAGTTTTTCAGTTTCACCTTCTCTATGTTTTCTACCATTTTTAACTTAGAAAGGCTCCCCACTCTATCTTCTATTTTTATCTCCTCCCCCATGCTGCCTAGCATAGGCTGTTCACTTGGATCATTGACCCAAATGATAACTGAAAAAGTCATTGGGCCTGGATCAAGGTTGCTGGGCAACTTCCTTTTCCAGCAGTTTGGATGATCAGTCTGATCTATCTTTCAATTGCACTTTCCCCTTTAGAATGATGTACGTCCTTAGGTATAGGTGATGATTGTAGGAATGTTGTCAATGGATGTTGTTACCTCTATGGACCATTGTCGTTAGGCAGACTTTCCTTGTGGCTTTCCCAGTCAAGAGGTCATCAATCATGATACTATTCCTCTTTTGTCTTCTCTCTTCTCTATTTTCGGACCTGAGTTCTACTATAGAGCAAGGATATGACCTTATTCCTTGGGTTTGCACTAGTGGGTCCCAATAGGTGAAGGATCCCACTGCCGTGCTAGCTCTTTCTGCTAGAGGGGCGGATCCGTCTGCTCCTTCAAGGAGGATTAAGATAGTTGCCCGGAGGCGGCCATCCATTAATGTCTCTTCTTCTTCTATCCCTCCTTCTGAGTCTCTAGCAGATTCAACTTCGAGGTCACACATGAAGCTAGTTGAGCGTGCCTATTCCCCAACTCCTTTTGATGTGTCCTCTAGTTAGAGCGCTTCTTAGGCATCCTCATCTCCACCAAATGAATCCGACGAGCAGGATGAGGCAAAGTTAGCGGGATCCCATTAGTCTATGGGAGTATATCCATCAGGATTCCCCCAGCAAGCTGAGTTAAATCTGCCAAAACTACTTCAACAGTTTGAGGTGAATTTGAAGTGTCACCACTTAGTAGATGTGGATGACCATTTTGGGGGAGTGCATTATCCATCTAGTTTGTCTACTCCATCTTTGGCTATTACTTCTTATTTTTTTCTCGATCTATTGTTCCTTCTATTCATGCTTCCTTCCTCGGCTTTATCTCGGTGGAGGGTGCTCTTCCAAAGGCAATTGTGGGTGAGATGCAAGTGATTCAAGGGAGGCTGGTTGTCACAAGGCTATAGGAAACTATGGTAATTATTCAGGCATCTCCTCCTGCTATTGCTGCAACTTCTCGCCCTTCTACTGCCTTTGCTGGTTAGTGTTTCTTCTTCTCTCTCTACCCCCACCACCTCCTTTTTTTTTGCTAATCTCTTTCTCTTTGCAAGTTTCTTTTCTTCTGATTGGCTAGCTCATGCTCTTAAATGCCCATACTCTGGCCCTAGCTTGGCTCCTTCAGCAGGTCTAAATTTGTTTCCAGGGCTTCCTTGTTAACCTCTTCATTGAGATTCATGGTCCAAGTAGAGAGTATCTTCAGCTCTATGGGGATCATGGCTTCAGATCCATAGGTTAGCATGAAAGGCGACTCACCCGTGGACCTCTTCGATGTTATTCTTAGCATCCAAAGTACTTTTGGAAGCACTTAGTACCAACTATCTTTGGAGACATTCATATTTTTTCTCATCCCTGTTACAATATTTTTATTCGTGGCTTCTGTCAGCCCATTTGTCCTAAAGTGTGCTACTGAGGAAAACTTTTGTCGGATATATGAGGTACAAAGTTCTTTAATCTCGAATTGGGTTCCGTTGTCTGTGATAAGGATCCATGGGATTTTGAACCTGCACATTTGCTTAGCATCAGGAAGTTTTTGGCATGCTCTTTGGAGATGGATTTGGTGGCTTTAGCTTCTGCCCATTTTGTGAAGTAATCTACAGCGATAAATATGTACTTCTTTCTTCCTATTGCCAGTGGAAAAAGTCCTAGAATGTCCATTCCCCACTAGTAGAATGGCCATGGGCTGGTGATTGTTGAAATCTTGGTTGTTGGGAGTCAAGGAATGGAAGCATGCTTTTGGCACTTGTCACATTTTTTAACATATTCTTTGCACTCTACTGCCATCATGGGCTAATAGTATCCCTATCTCACTGAGTTGAATACAAGGGTCTTGGCCCCTCTGTGGTTTGAGCATTTTCCCTCATGGATCTATTTGAGGATTTTGTTTCATTCCCTTTCGATTATGCACTGAAGATGTGGGTGTGAATGTCCTCTCTAGTATAGCTTATCTCTAGATAGATAAATTTTGCAGCAAAGCATGTCATCTTTCTAGCTTCAACTAGATCCGCTAGTTTTTCTCCTTCTTTCAGATACGCATGGATGGGATCCATGCAAGAGGACCCTATCCTCTATCGCCATTTGCTCAAATTTTGAGATGCTTGGAGTCATGAGGTGCTCCAATAAGACTATTCTTTGTGGGAGAAAGGACAACGCTATGGCTAGTTTCAATAGTCTGTTTGCCTACTCATTTTCTTCTCTTGGTATCTGTATGATGTTAGTTCTATAGATCCATCCCAGCATGATTTAGTGGATAACAAGTATTGCATCATTAGTGGCTTCTTAGCTTCATATTATCCTGATTGTTGTTTCACTACGAACTGAGAATCGCTGCAAATGATCAAGTTGTGGATTTTGAGTTTTTGAATGATCCTGAAGCCTACTAACAAAGTTTCGTACTCAGCTCTGTTGTTGATTGCAAGAAAGCAGAACTACAATGCATGCTCTATCATGTGTCCTTTAGGACTCTACAAAATGAGTACAGCTCTGGCTTCATCTTTGCTTAACGATACATCCACGTGTAGGCTCCACCAAGGGAAGTTTTTGAGCAGCGGATCTGCTAAATTTGGGGGTGGCACAGGTGATCCCTCTACTTTTGTTGTTGTTGGCACTGGGTATGGACCCACTTCAGATGTGGATTTCATTAGCTCTTTAATCATTGGAGGGATTCCTTTCTAGTTTGTTTCATCTACCTTGCTGGTGTACTCGACTAGGAAGTCAACTAGGATTAACCCTTTTATGGTTGCCCTTAATACAAACTCAATGTCAAACTCGTTGAGTTCAATGGACCACTTGATGAAACGGCCTGATAGCTCCATCTAGGTAACCTTGAAAGTATGGTCTGAGTCTTCTTGCTGCAATTATCAGGGCATAGGTTATCTTTTATTTAGTGGGATACCTTATCTCTGAATAATACTACTACTATGGTTTCAAATCTGGAGGCAAGATAAAGGTATAGGACTTCTCTCTTGGGTGCGCTTAGTAGAGGGATAGAGGCAAGAAATGACTTGAGCTCTTCAAAGGCTTTCTAGGTTTTTGGACGAATTTTGTTTCTGCCTGGATCTATTGATGCTCCTTTTTGGAGAGCTCTGAAGAAAGGGAGGCTTCTTTCTACCAATTTGGATAGGAATCTATTAAGTGTCCCTAGCCTTTCTATTAGACGCTAGAGCTCCTGGCACTGTTAGGTGTCATCATGTCTCGAATAGCCTGGATCTTCTTAGGGTTTACCTCTCTTTGTGAAATTAAGAACCCCAATAATTTCCTTGATGCGACCCCAAAAGCGCACTTTTTGGGATTTAATTTCATCTTGTAGTTTTTGAGGGTTTGGAATGTTTCTTCTAGGTCCTGGATATGGTAGTTCTGAGTTTTGCTTTTTACTACCATGTCATTGATATACACCTCCATGTTCTTGCCAATTTGGTGCTTAAACAGGTTGTTTTGCACCTTTTGGTATGTGGCTCTAGCATTTATTAATCCAAATGGCATCACGTTATAAAAAAAGGTGTCAATTCGACCTCCTATAGGGAATTTAACAACCAAATGGTATGTAGATACTACTGCCCTCATTTTATTGAGACTGGGGTGTCCCAAAATGGCATTGTACAATGATGATACATTTACTACCAAGAAATCCATGGGTGTGGTTGTCCTTTGTGGGTTGTCTCTTATTATAAAGGGGAGAGTGATGATGCCTTTTGGGGCCTCATTCATCTCTTACATTAAGAAGACATTGGGCTTACCATTGGCAACTTCCTATGAAGTAGTGCTTTATTCTTTGCTAAAGAGAATGTCAAACCATTACTCTATCTCCAGTGAAGCTTGTGTAACATCCCGCCCTCCTCGGGCCATTACTCCATTTTACACCGTAAATACATATGATCATATCATGATTTTCCCACCTCCAAGGTGGGTTGCTTTGATATATTTTTTTTGTTGACCTTATTTCTACAGAAAATTGGACAGAGTTTCCCTTGAAAATAGGGTTGTCCACCTAAGTACGACCATTCATCACATATTATGATACATTTTTTTCATTATAATTCATAAAAGTAAAAATTATACACTCCAATATATCTCTAGTCATCCACACAATATCCTTATAACTCCACAGGCTCCCCCAGGACCGTAGTTGCATCATGATGACATTGAATCCACCACACCACCATACAGTTTTCATTCCAAATACACCATACACTTCACACTGCAATATTACATTGATATGACTATAAATTATAATTATACATTATGAGACGTAAATTAATTACAATTTTAATATAAATAAGATGGGAATTTCCCAATTACTATACAACAAAAATACAAATTCAACTATTATACTTTCTTACCAATCTTGCTTCTTCTGGACTTGACCGGTCAACTAAAAAAAATAAAACAAGGGTGAGTCTAAATAAACTCCGTAAGTAGACTACGTGGCAATCAATAATTCAACAAAAATCAACAAAATCTCATCCATCCAAGTAATTAGGTATCCATAAGGTATCCACACACTAATCCAAATAGATACATTTTCAATCTTAATACAACATCTCAACATGTCACAACATTAAGAATATAATATTAATTGCACATTCTAAAGTAAATTATACGCTCTAGGATAATCACTTATCCCAAATCACACATATACATAAAATATATACATATATTACGATTTACATTCTTGGGATAACTACGATCCCTTAATTCAAACATCCATACATAAGAAAAACAATAACAATTATAAGCAGGGAATATCTTCTATCCCTTCCCAAACTATACATTAACATAAAATATCATAACTTTATATT
>JAYJMB010088654.1:0-19080 GCA_036873735.1 Pouteria campechiana | reverse complement strand
AACAACAATGTATTAAGTATAGCAACTAGGATAATAATCTAACTACTTAAAATCCAATCAAGTTTATTTAAACTAATGAACTAGCCTACTTTATTAATGCAAAAATATCACTACTTTTAGAAAATTGAAAAGGCTAAAAAATAAAAACTTGGGTTGCCTCTAAAGAAGCACTTGATTTAAAGTCTTAGCTTAACTATGGCCCTCCATCTTTGAATTGAAATTTGGCCTTTTTGTGATCCGGTTCTTTGAAACTTGGTAGTGGCTTGGAAAATGTCAGTGCTCCCAAAACATTTTTAAATAATGCAATATCTTCTCATTCATCTCGTTCAACTGTGTTTATGGGTTCCTTGGAAAACTCCTCCATCATTCCATACTCTCCATTCATCTTAAGGTCATTCTTATTCTCATTGGACAGCTCCATCTCCTTGAAAATATCAAACTTCATAGTATGATCTTGAAATTGCATTAGTGTGTCCTCCTCCATACTAGTAAAAGAAGAAGAAGTAATCACTAGAAAGTATAAATCATTACCTATAGATGCATACCTTAAAGAATGAGGCAATTCCTACAGTTTAGATTTTTCTTTAATCTCCTCCTTTTCTGAGCCTTCATTAGAATTTTCAATTATCTCATCAACTTTTTCTTATGGGAAAACATCTAATGCTAGAATTTGCTCATTGCCATAACAAGGTTTTTCAACAACTTTGTTTAGCTCCAAATGCCCAGGAAATGGGATAGGTGGATCATAAGAGGGTGGTGGCTTATAGTTGAGTGGAGGGTTAAAAATTGGAAACATAGCTCTCCTAGCATTCACCTCCTCTTCATCATTTGCAAAGATATTGAAATAGTTAATCACATCACAAACTTTATCATGTATTACCTTATCACCTCCTAATGTTGTGATTACTTTCACTTACTTTGGATGACTTGATAGCTTTCTAGATGAGTGACTCTGCACAGCTTTTCCAATTTTCCCCAACTAAGTCTCTATCATCTTCATGAATGCCTCCACATTCTAGAATCTTGCTTCAATACTTTGGAACCTCATTTAATCATTTTGGAGCTTGGATAAAAATTTGCAGTGTTTCTTTAAGAGTAGGTTTCTTTGATTGAAAACACATTCCAGATTGAATCTGATTCAGATCATTATTCCATGAAAAATTGGGATGACTTCTCCAACCAAGATATGGATCATCAAGGGGTGATTGGTTGTAGAAATTCATCGCATTAATTGTCTTGAACATTCTACAAAACTCTGCCTAAAAGAACAAGCATTGTATGAATGATTAAAAATACCACAAATAGAATATACCTTAGTGGGAATTGGTTGTTTCTGGTTCATCACCATAGAGTACATCATATCCATTTTCTCGGCAAGCTTTGACATCTGCATAGAAAGCTCTATGTTATAATTCAATTCATACATTCCTCTGGATGTACCTCTAACACTCAACTGTTGTGAGTTTGCTCCAAGCATCCTATTTTCCATATATTCTCTCACTATTATTCTTCCTTGAAATCACAACTTAGCAAAAAGAAAGAAAATCAATGAAATGTATTATTTCAAAATTAATCTTAGTTACTAAATATATAAGTAAACAGACTTAGGATAAGATTTGGTATTATTTCAAAATTTTAATAAAATAAAAGTAAATAAATAGCTAAAGATAGTGCAGAGAGAATAATAAGATGAAGAAGTCTAATGTTCCAATTTCACCATGAGATGATAACTCTTTGCCAATGAAATGTTGGATTTAATGTCTCACTTGGGTTCGTTCTTTCAAATGTAAGATCATTACTGTTAGATGTGCAGGTTCAAATATAGTGCTTTCACTCATTCCAATTACCTATGATGTTTAGTATAATTGAAGTCAAAACCCATTAAGTTTAAGAACATAAGAACTTGAATAGAATGGTTTAGAATATGATGTGTACCTTAACCATCTGTCCTTCTCATTCAAGGGAGCTCATGGTTTTGCATATGATGTATACCTTAGCCATGCTTTGATAAATAATCTAACTCATAATATTGGTGATCAAGCAATAAAATAAATTAAATCTTTACAAACAATATCATGAATGAAAAAAAAGATCATCTAGCATTAATAATATCCAATAATTCATAACAAAGAGTATCAAAAAGGGCTACATCTTCACCCTAGAAAAAGGGCTTTAGTTCATAAAAGAAAATAAAATAACTCCCTGAGATAGTATGTAATAATAAATAACATCTTCTCTCTTTCTTCTTTCTTACTTGTAATTCCTTCCATGAGAAATCTCTCAGAAAATGGCTCTAAACCCCAGAGAAAAACTCTCAACAAATGGAAGTGGGAAGAACACCTCAAAAACTTTAAATTTTTCCTTAAAAAGCTAGCAAAAATACGCAACTACGGAAAAATTCCACAACAAGTCCGCCACGATGCTGGCTTGCTGCCGGCCAATGGTGGTTTGGTTCTGGTGCCACTATCGCCGACCTACTGCTCGGTCCATCTTGCTTCATTTGCTCCATTTGCTCATCTTTGTAGATACTTCTTTTCCAATCTTTTTCTCTTTTTTTTCATTCTTTTTCCATCTTCAAAGCACTTGATAAAATCTAATAAATAAGCATTAAATTCATCTAAAAGAGACAAAGATTTGTAGATAAATAAGCTTAAGCATGTATAATATATGTGTACGAAATTGACTCATCTAAAAGGTTTCTCAAGGGGTAAAGAAGATGCCACACTCTTCATTAAGTATGCTTTGAATGGCATTCTTATTTTGCAAAATATGTAGATGATATTGTATTTGGAGCTACTAATGAAAATCTTTGTCAAGAGTTTTCTAAGTTAATGCAGGGAATTTGAAATGAGTTTAATGAGAGAATTAAACTTCTTTCAGTGACTATAAGTAAAGCATATGAAAGAGAGAATTTCCATCTACCAAACTAAATACACAAAGGAACTGCTAAAGAAATTCAATCTTGAAGATGGAAGAAGGTATGAAACTTCAATTAGCACTTCCATCAAATTGGACAAGGACGAAAAAGGTAAATTTATTTGTCAAAAGATTTATATAAGCATGATAGGATCTCTATTGTATATTATTGCTAGTAGGCCAAATATTATGTTTAGTGTATGTATGTGTGCTAGATTCTAGTCAGATCCTAAAGAATCACATTTTATTGTTGTCAAAAGAATCTTTAGATACCTCATAGACACTCCAAACCTTGGTTTATGGTATCCAAAAGGTTCAAACTTTGAGTTAGTTGGGTACTCTGATGTTGATTTTGCTGGATATAGAGTAGATAGGAAGAGTCCCTCAGGGATGTCTCCATTTCTTGGAAGCATGATTGTATCATGGTTCTCTAGGAAACTAACTCCGTTGCACTGTCAACTACTGTGGCTAAATATGTTGCAACTAGAATTATTGTGCATAGATTCTCTAGATGAAACAGCAACTAGGTGACTATCATTTAAAATTTATTGATATGCCCATTCGATGTGACAATACCAGTGCTATAAATCTGACCAAGAATCCTATTATGCATTCTAGATCTAAGCATATAGAAAATAGGCATCATTTTATTAGAGATTATGTCTAGAATTACAAAGTCTATTTAGAATTCATACCAACTAAAAATAGTTAGCAAACACTATGACTAAACCACTCCCAAAAGATAGATTTTATGATTAGAAGAGAGTTAGGAGTGATAGGTCCATGTGCATAATGATAATTTCCTTAAATGATTACATCAATATGAGCTAAATGACTAATTTACATATTGCATGATTTGAGTGCTATTCATGTATGATTTGAAATATGCTAGATTAAATGAATAGTTTCAGACTTAGTTTTAGGACACACTTTCAGGCATTATTAAACTTCACTTCATAATATCCTATTCCTATCCCAAATCCTATTTCTAGACATAGCTTTCTATATCCAAAATTACAATTCAAGACTAAGCCAAAATCCTTTCTATGTCCAAAATACCTATACTTATTGTTTATCTTCCCAAGAGGACCTAAACCTTCATTTACGAGGCAAAGTCTCATCTTCACACTTGAATTAAACATTCTACATTGGAATGCTTATCTCTAAATCATATTTAGCAAACATTCATTCAAATCCCCTTGAGAATAAGTTAGAACCTCATAAAGATCCCCTAGAAACCATCATACTATTCATAGCCATGTCTACTTAAACTCATCCCCATCCATTAGCTATCATGGCAAGAGTAGAAGAGAAAAGAAAAGCAAGTCAATGTGATGCAAGCTCAAAAAAGAGAGAAATAAAATAACTTTTTACTATTAGATTAGCACTCTGTTTGTACTGAAATGAAATGAAATAACTTTTTGTATTAATTCTGAGTATTTCAAATTGATGCATATCATGTATTGTGTTGTCATGAGCAAACATGTGTTGTCATGAACGAACATATCTCTATTTAGTTCCCATGTTTTATTTTTTATTCTTTTTGAGGAATACATGATTTATCCTTCTTGAAAGGTATGTCACTCAAATATTTTGTCATCATAAAAAGGGGAGAGATTATTGAACCAAACCCACTTTACTTAGATTGATTTTTGATGATGAATATGCTAGACAATTGATTTTTGATGATGAATATGCTAGACAACCAAGTTTTATTGATGAGCAAAATGCATATGAGTGAACATTTGAAAGTTACTAACTATTATTCCCAAGTGTGCAGCAACAAATAATTTGTTAGGGAAATAATATAAGTGGATAGCGCATACAAGATGATATCAGAGACAAGATTCGAAAATTTATAAGGAAGAAAACATAAATGCTGACAAGAGAAAGAATGACATTGAAACTTTGAAGATAGGTGTTTGAAACAACTTCATAAAATTTCTCAAATTACTATCAAAGTAAATTAAATAGATGCTCAAGCTCAGATAAAAATAGGCTTCAAAAGGAGAAAAGGAACTAAGTTTAAGACTCAAGCAAGTTTCGACATAGCAGAACCATTTTGAATGTAGCAGCTTGTTTCCGGACATAGCAGACGCAAGGTCAGACACTGTGTGATCAAATTTGAACATAGAACCAAGTTTGGTCAATGCTAAACAAGAAGACAAGACACTAGAAGTTGAAAGCCAAGTTCAAACATAGTAGAATCAAATTCAAACATTGTTGAAGAGAAGCCAAGATGCAAAATTGTAAGTCCAAAATTATAACTTCGGACATTGCTAGCTCACTCTCGGACATCACTAGAATTAAGTCATGTAGCCAAGACTAGTTAATTGTCTTCTAAGTCCAAAATCTTAACTTCAGACATGGTGATTCATTTTTGGACATTGCCAAATAAAAATAGGCAAAAGCTAAAAGGTTCAAGTAAGTCTGAAATCTTAACTTCGAACATAGCCGATCATCTCAAACATTGTCAAAGTGTTTTCAGACAGAGAACCTGCGAGAACACTTCAATGGAAAAATTTTTGTCAATTTGTTTGCATTTAGTGAACACCATTTTCTCCAATGGAAAGATTTTGAATCTCAATATAAAAGGAGTAAAGAGAGGGCATCCAAAAAAAAGTTAGAGATCAAGAGAAATTTTTAGAAAGATCTTAGAAGAGCATGTACTTAGCATTAAAGTTTTTCTTCTAACTCGACTATGTAAAACATAATTTGCATTCGAAGCTTAATCCCTTCAACAACTTAAGGGAGTCTAATATACTCTGTATTTATTGATCTATATTTAGTTTTGCTACACTTTTAATTCTATACAAATCACCCTATGTAAGGGACATTTTTAATGTATAATATTCTTTATATAAGATAGCAAGCAAGGGGCTTACTAATCTTGGATAAGTTTATTGGTTAGCTTAGAAACCAATAAGTTTGTTGGTGAGCTTTGGAAACCAATGTGTAAAAGGTTGTTGGTGAGCTTTGGAAACTAATGTGTATAAGTTGTTGGTGAGCTTGTAAAACCTATAGGTGATTAGTGGAACCTAAATGCAGTGAGTGAGGCTAACTCAATGAAAGGAGTAGGTATCGTGTTGTGCACCGAACCTCTATAAAAATACCTGAGTAATTGTGCTGTGTGATTTATTCCTTATTCTTTTTAGCACATTGATTTTTTATTTGGCCAAAATTTTCAAAAGCTCAATTCAACCCCCCCACTTCTTGAGTTATCTTAGAATGAGACCAATACTGTCAACTGCCAAGGCTGAATATGTTGTAGCTAGGAGTTATTGTGCTCGGATTCTCTCAATGAAATAGTAGCTAGGTGAGTATGGTCTTAAGTTTGTTGATACGCCCATTCGATGTGACAATACCAATGCTATAAATATGACCAAGATTCCTATTATGCATTCTAGATCTAAGCATATAGAGATCAGGCGCCATTTTATTAGAGATCACATCCAAAAT
Organism: Pouteria campechiana; assembly: GCA_036873735.1. Classification (NCBI taxonomy): domain Eukaryota; kingdom Viridiplantae; phylum Streptophyta; class Magnoliopsida; order Ericales; family Sapotaceae; genus Pouteria; species Pouteria campechiana. The sequence goes on along the minus strand of JAYJMB010088654.1, from coordinate 12,705 downwards.
CATAATGTCTGTTTGGAATTCATTCCAAAAGAAAATCAGCTAGTAGATGTTTTCACCAAGCAACTCCGAGAGGAGGGATTTTGCATGATTAGAAGGGAGTTAGATGTGATAGATCCTCATGCATAATACTTATGTCTCGATGATCACATTTCTATTGTGAATACTTGATTTGAATGCTTATATTTTTTTGTTTTTCTTATGTTATACATGTATGTCTTAATATGGTGTGCAACTTAGAATATTTCAAATATATTTTAAGACACACCTTTAGATGTTATGAAACTTCACTTCAGAATAGATTTTCAAACATAGATCATTTTCATCCAAAACCATTATTTGTCCCAAGTCTGAAGTTCTACCTTGTCTAAAATCTCCTATCTTCATTCAAAACTCACCTAACTTACTCATAGAGTTTGAAATTGAATTCTTGCATTTGACTAGTCATTTTTGAGATAATGCACCCTTTTCTCTGCTAAATAAACCATTTTGAGTTGGAAACCTCTTCACCAACCTACTTGTAGCAAATTCATTTATTCTAATTCTCGAAAACACTGCTCAGAATCATCTTTATCTTTTCCTCTCGCAACCCAAACCCATTCACCGCCTTAGAGAGAAGGAAGAGTGTTTGCAAGATAGCATGGACAGAGTTTGCCAAAAGAAGCAAAGAAGAATCGAAAGACTTCAATTCATTGAAGCAGAGCAGTTGGGATAAAGAAATTTTTGAGAAGTCATGGATTGGAGATGAATCTTCAGAAATACTTCATAGTATCTCTGAAGATAAAGATGAAGTGATATAATGGGTTTCTACAAGAGATATTATGTTCTTAGGATGTGCAAAGATCATCTTTGAAGGATATGAGAATCATCATAATATAAGCTAAATGGCCCGAAGCTTAACTCAACCACATCTATAGGGCAATATAGAGGAATGAGAAAGACGAGCATAAGCCATAACAACCTCACCCCTTCCTTTGTCCAAAACTTTGGCTCCTCCAATGTGACCTTCCCGAAAGTAATGGACATATGCCTATGCATGATTCCAAACTTTTTAGAATCAAGTGCACTCATTTAGGGGGAGAAATTATATCTAACTAATTATCTAATAAAAAGAGGAGGAAAATAAAAAGCAATCTACCTAATTATAACATTATCTATCAAGATTGTATACTTAATAACATTAGATGCATTCATTAAGGGAGAGTTATGAGAAAACCATCTTATTGTTATGAGAAAACCATCTTATGTAATGCGCATTGGAAGGGGGAGCTATGTGTACTTTGTTATGCAAGAATATAACTTTGTTTAGTTCCCACATATCTTTTTAAATATGTGAATTATTATTCTTGAAAGATATTTCACTCAAGTGTTTTGTCATCATCAAAAAGGGGAGATTGTTGAACCAAACTTTCTTTACTTGTATTGATTTTGATGATGAATATGTTTAACCAACCAAGTTTAGATAATAAACAAAATCATGTGAGTGAATAGTTAAACTGCTAACTGTTATTTCCAAGTGTGCAATAATGAATAATATGTTAGGGAAATAACTAAAGTGGACAGCGCACACAAGACAAAATCAAATACAAGATCCACCATGTATCAAAGGAAGAAAACGTAAATGCTCAAAGAGTATGGTAGGCATCATATGAAAGTTTCAAAGTCACTTCGAATGCATTTTTAATTGCTGCTGAAACCAATCAGATTAATGCCCAAGTTTGGACACAAACATGACTTCAAAAACATACTTAAGAAGAAGAGAAATATTGTTAGGACAAAGTAAAGCCAAATTTTGGACTCAAGTAAAGGTTCGGACACTATAGAACTAAGTTTGGGCACTGTGAAGACCAGTTTGGATGGAGATCCAAGTTCGGACACTTGTGAAGTATGAAGTTAAGATGCTAGAAGTTCAATGCCAATTTTTGGACATTGTTAAAGTCAGTCAAATGCATCTTAGAAGTCCAAGTCCAAAGATCTCCACTCCAAGCTTCGGAGATTACTATTACAGGGTTAGTCAGTTAGAAATTTAACTTCAGACACTTCCAACTCATCCCTGGAAGAACCCAGAATTCCCTTGTGTGGGCAAAGCAATTCACACCACTTCTCATTTAAAAATTGTACTTCATATAGTGAAGCATTTTTTGACAAAGTTGAGTGAAGTTTATTGCAGGCTAGACAATTCATTCAGTCAAAAATTATAACTTTGGACAATGTCAGAAGCCTTCAGACAATGACAACTCATGAAAACACTTCAACAAGTAGAAAATCTTGATGATTCACTGGCATTTAATTAAAATCATCTCTAACAAGCAGATTTTGGATCCTAGTTTAAAAGAAGTAAAGAGAGGTTATTCCACAAGTTAAGAAAAGTTAACAATTTTCTAAAAGATCTTACAAAGCATTTACTCAGACATTAAAGTTTTTCTTCCAACTCTATTGTGCATAATGCCATCTGCATTCAAAGAACATCCTCTACAACAACTGTTCATAATTAGATATTTTTTGTGTTTATTGCTTTTATTTTTGTACAAATTAGCTTGTGTAAGAGGCATTTTATTGTACATTGTTCTTTATTCGAGACAGCAAACAGGGGGCTTAGAAAGTAATGTGCATAAGTTTGTTAGTGAGCTTAGAAAGTAACGTTTGTAAAGTTTGTTGGTTTGCTTGTAAAACCAATAGGTGATTAGTGGAACATGAGTGCAGAAAGTGAGGCTAACTCAAAGAGTGGAGTAGGTACTATATCAGGCCAAACCACTATAAAAATACCATTGTCCTATGCTATGTGATAGATTTCTCATCTTTTCAACACTTTAATCTTTATCTTGGCCATTTTAAAGGCTCAATTCCCTCCCCCCGCTCTTGAGCCACCATTTGAATGGGTCCAACAAAAGAGAGCTTCAAAAGCACTAAATTAATGCAGCAACAGTAACTAATAAGGCAATCTACCTTCAAAAGTTCTGAAGTTTAACTTTAGAAGTTTTGAAGCAAGCTTATAAGGCAGATTACATTGAGTGTTGAAAATGTAATTTGTAGCGATCAAAAAATTACCAAAAGTAATCATTAATGGCTAGAATCTATTTGGAACTTATAAATAGAAGTTCCAATGAAGAAGAAATGGACTCTTGAATATGTTTAACAAGAATAAATGTTAAGAACTCAAGATTCCAAAAAGTGTAAAGTGTAATCACTCCAAGGTGCTTCAATGTATAGAGAGAACTTCAAAGCTTCATCAATACCATTTCAAAGGAGAATGAAAGCATAATGAGGTTTAATGTTTATTATTTATATTTGAGATTTAATAGTGTGTATATCTTAGGCCTAGTTAGAGACAATTTATCTATACACTTTTGTAAATGAAAGGGGGAGTTGTTGGTTAGCTATGAAAACTAGATGGTATGAGTTACTAGTAAGCTCAAAGGAAAACTAGTAAGTATGAGTTTCTGGTGAGCTTAGAGGAAAACCAAAGTTTATGAGTAATAGGTGAGCTTAGAGGAAAACCAATATTGTAAGAGTTATTGGTGAGCTTGATAAAACCAGTTGTGTGTAAGTTCTTGGTTAGCTCTGGAAACCAAGTGTAACAACCCATGGTCACACTATTGCGGTATTGTCTACTTTGGACCATTACAATCCTCACAGCTTTGCCCCTTTGTGGTTAATGCCCACACATCCCCCATAAAAGGCACCTTAATAGGTTTCCATAGAGCCCCACAATTTAAAGTTTAAGAACTTTCTATTCCTTTTTGATGTGGGATGGTTCATCCCTGCCACCCTTCGCTTAGAAGCCTATGAGGAGTCGTACCTTGTCCAGGCTCCTTCCAGCCCTAACGATCACTCACCTCCTTCATAAGCCCTAGATGTTATAGGCCCACCAGCTTTCACCTAGTTTGTCCCCAAACCACTCTACTAGTGGGGGTCCAGCTTTGATAATATTTGTAATAGCCTGTGGTCACACTATTAAGGTATTGTTTACTTTGGACCATTACAATCCTCACGGCTTTGCCCCTTTGTGGTTGATGCACATACAACCCCTACAAAAGGTGCCTCAACAAGTTTCCACAATTTATCTTCCTCCCCTCTCCTATAAAATATATAGTCCGCATACTTCCATATTTGACATATAATTCCACTTGTGGTCAAATTCATTTTGTCATTTTCAAAGCTTAAAATCCTTCCTATTTAGTAAGCTTTTTCTATATGCGTATTCTTTTTTCTTTCCAAAATACATAAATAAATGTTATTTTTTATATTTATGTTTTATTTTTATACCATGAAAATTAAAATTTAATGTTAACATTATGCATAATGTTATTTATTCATGTATTTTGTTTGACTCTTGTTTTCATGATGAACAAACATGGATGAAATACATTTTGCTATGTATGTGCTTTGCTATATGGTTTGATGATGATACACATTTAATGTAGAGTGGATTGATGTAAATAAAATGAAATGCATGTAAACAGGTTGATTGAATATGATGGAAAGAATTCAAACAAGTTTTGGAAATAAGTAGAGAAGGAAGACGTCAGATCGAGAAATTCGTCAATGTTTTATGGTCAGAACCTTGACGGATTTCAAGTCAGCAACACATTCGATGAAGTTGAACCTTAATGGAGCAAATCAGGTAAAATTTGAACTTGGTCAAAACCTCGATGGATTTGTATTCAAGGAGGTATCCAACAAAGTCAAACTTCAACGGATTTCTTTATGAATGAAAACATTGACGGTTTTTGAGAAAAACATCAATGATTTTGGTACCATTGTTGCTAGTTATAAAGATCAGATTTTGAAGCTATTTGAGATTTTCTTTAACATCTTTTAAGAGATTGTCTCCCAGCAGTTGAAAGTCTATATTAATGAGAGATTTGTTGAAGAAAGTGTGTGTATGTGTGTGTGTGTGTTAGAGACAACGAGATCTTGGTGTGTGATTAAGTGATTTTGCGATTACAATGTGATTACAGGGTATGTAAGTGATTCATCTATATTGTTAGTTGGAAGTGTAAGTCCATAGAATAGAGTAACTATACCACTGTAACTTTGGGACTAAGTTGACTAGTGGAACCCAAATTTATGATTGTGACTCAGAGAGTAGAGTAGGTAGAGAGTGTCGAACTACTATAAACTCTGTGTTCAAATTTTTTATTTGGTTGTTTGCATTTGAATTGCTTCCATATATTGTGTGAGTCTAGCCATAGCATAGGACCAACAAGTAATATTAGAGTGGTCTTTGTATTGCTTAAAGTAATCCTCTATGGCTTCATTAAGCACCAATGAAAATGGCAATAGCAATAATGGCAGAAATGGAAATGGAAATGAAAGTGGTGGATTTACATCCCAATCAACTAGTTTTCCAAAGGGATTATCTATAAATAGACCTCCATATCTAACTGGAGATAATTATCCTCTATAGAAATTAAGAACGCAAAGTTTTTTAATGGGTCATAACATGTCTACATGGTGCATCATTCAAGATGGTTTTACAACCCTAGAAGGAAAAACAAGTACCTGGAAAGCAAAACAAAATGATAAAAGCTTTACAAATGAATAAACTAAAAGCTTGTTGTATTTTGCTATTTGTCAAGTTGAATTTGAAAGGGTTTCAACTTGTAAAACTTCAAAAGGCATATGAACGACACTTCAAGTTACCCATGAAGGCACGTCACAAGTGAAAGAGATAAAATGAACCTTTTAATGTGTGATTATGAACTATTTACAATGCTTCCTAATGAATTCATTACTAAGATGAATCACAGGTTTACCAAGATTGTCGATGCATTGAAAGGTCTTAGAAAGGAGATTACTGAGAAGGAAGAAGTTCATAAAATATTCAAATCTTTACCTAAAGCTTGGACAGCAAAAGTGACGATTATGGAAGAAGCAAAAGACATCTCAAAGCTGAAGGTTGATAACTTGATGAGATTGCTACTATCACATGAGCATGTCATCAAGAAGAATGAAACTGAATCAAAAGGTAAGAGATCTATTGGTTTAAAAGCCAATTCTAATCAATCTAATATTGATACAGGTGAAGAAGATGAAGAAATTGCTATGCTCACTCGTCAATTCAGAAAAGTTCTTCAAACAAATAATAAGATGAAGAACATATTTGTAGCAACTTGAATAGTGCAGAATAAGAAAGCTGACAGAAAATTCAAACTAAAACTTCATTCAAAAAGGAAGAAGAGGAATTCACTTGTCATGACTATGGTGGAAGTGGACATCTAAATAAAGTATGTCCATCTATCAAAAAGGATAGAAAGAAGAACCAGAAATCCCAAAGTTTTGGAGCTTGGTTGGATAGTTACTCATCTATCTTTGAGGATTCTGAATCTAATAATAAGGAGTGTCATATTGGTCTAATGGCACATGAAGATGAAGAAAAAGAGAGCAATGCTTTAGATGATGTAAGCTATGATGAGTTCTTATTTGAATTACAAAAAGAATATACTGCACTTCTTGATGAATCAAAGTTGGTAACTAAACAAAGCTAAAAAAGGAGTTTCAGATTCAAAAGGAAGTGATATTGAGAATACAACTAGAATTTAATGTTCTTTTTTATGAGTATTCAAATTTGAAATATGAAAATGACCTTTTGAAAGTCAACTCAAAGGAATTATTAGACAAAAATCAAAAGTTGAAACAATAGTGTACTTCTTTGAGAAATGCAGTCAGTTAGCTGGAAAATAATTTTTAAAACTATTAGAATCATGTCGCAAATATTAAAAGGAAATCATTTAGCTTTCACAAAGGGCACATTATTTTTGTGATAAATTTGGGCATGTTGCTTAACACTATACAGTAAAAAGATTGCAAAACAATGAAATAAAATTGGTCTGAGTGCCCAAACAAGTTATTTTCATACCTGACGAATATGGACACAAGATGTGGGTACCAAAAACTTGAGCTTTTCTTTTTGAGTTATGTTTGACTTCAAGTATAAAATCCAGGTGGTACCTTGACAATGGATGTTCACATCAAATGATAGGAAGCAAGATTTTGTTCAAAATTTTCTCTTTTCAAGATATGGTAATGTAACTTTTGGAGCTAATAATCAAGGAATTATTAAAGGAATAGGTATGGTAAGTATTTTATGTATGGATATTATTTATGTGTTTTATGTAGGAGGTCTTAAACATAACCTTTTAAGCATAAGTTAACTGTGTGACAAAGGTTTTGAAGTTGTGTTTAAGCCTAATAAATGCATTGTTTGCAATAATGTAGGAAATAGTATATGTTGTGGAAAGCATAACAGAAATGTGTATACTATAGACCTTAGTGTGGATCATGTAAAGTATTTATCTGCAATAGACAATGAAGCTTTATTATGACATAAACGATTTGGACATGCCAGCATGTACACAAACAAGAAGCTTATAAAACTTGATCTTGTAAAAGGTTTACCAAAAATTAAGATTAATGTGGATCATGTATGTGATACATGCCAATTTGGTGAATAAATGAAAGCTTTTTTCAAATCAGAAAATGTTATTTCTACCACAAAGCCTCTTCAGTTATGGCATATCTATTTTTTTGGACCTACACAAGTAAGATGTTTAGGTCGCAAATAGTACAAATATTTTATTATTGGTGATTTTTCAAGGTATACTTGGGTACTATTTCTAGATGGTAAAGATGAATGTTTTGATCTTTTCAAGAAATTTCATCATAAAGTTTAGAATGAAAGTGAAACTAGAATCCTTTCAATTCAAAATGATCATGGAAAGGAATTTGACAATAGTCAATTTACTAACTTCTGTGATGAACTTGGAATAACTTAGAACTTTTCAGCACCTAGAACTCAACAATAAAATGGAATGGTTGAGAGGAAGAATAGAGTTTTTGTTAAAATGGTTAGAACAATGTTGATTGATCCTCATAGATTTTAGGTTGAAGTTGCAAATACTACATACTATATAATCAATCATGTTTATATTCGTCTAATTCTAAAGAAAACTTATTATGAACTGTAGAAAGGTAGAAGGAGAAAACATTGCATATTTTCATTCCTTTGGTTGTAAATGTTTTGTTTTGAATAATGGAAGAGATAACCTTGGTAAATTTGATAAAAAAGTGAAGAAGGTGTATTTCTAGGGTATTCTTCTTCCAACAATGCATACTAAATCTACAATAAATGAACATACATGGTAGAAGAGTTTGTCCAAGGAAAATTTAATGAGACTAATTCTTAGCCTAGAAAGGTTGATGAGAATGAGAGATTTGATTGCCTTGAAGCATCAAATGAAGTTTAGAAAGGATCTAAAGATTTACTATAAGCTAAATCATCACATCATCCTAAGGAAAACATTGAAACTCATGAAGAACTGGTAAGTGAAAGCAAGTTTTCTAACTCATCCAAGTCAGTTCATACTCATAGGTATCATCTATTAGAAGATGTCATAAGAGATTGTATGACTGAGTGAGAACTCATAGCTCACTTCATAATGTCTATGGTAATTTTACTTTTTATCATACATTGAACCCAAAATAGTGAAAGATGCTATTTCAGATGAAAACTAGATCATAGTCATGCAAGAAGAGCTAGATAGTTTAAACGTAACAATGTGATGACACTTGTGCCAGAACCAAATGACCAGTCTATCATTGGCACTAAATGGATCTTTCAAAATAAACTTGATTAATCTGGGATCATTGTAATAAATAGAGCATGTCTGGTACCACAGTGATATTCCAAAAAAGAGAGAATAGATTATGATGAGACTTGCACCTATTATCAAACTTGAGGCCATAAGAATGTTACTTGCCTTTGCATCTTTCAAACAATTTTGATTATTTTAAATGGATGTAAAGAGTGCATTATTAAATGGATGTTTAAATGAAGAAGTTTGTATCGAACAACCTCTAGGCTTTGAAGATCATGAACATTTAGATTATGTATTTAAACTCACAAAAGCATTGTATGGTATTAAACAAGCTCCAATAGCTTGGTATGAAAGACTAAGTGGATTTTTACTGAGAAAAAAGTTTCAAAGAGGCAAAGTTGACACAACTTTATTATGTAAACATATTCATTCAGACATTTTAGTTGTACAAATCTATGTGGATGATATCATTTTTGGCTCTAAACAAGAGAAAAGTTACAAAGAGTTTGAAAATCTGATGACAAGTGAATTTGAAATGAGTGTGATGGGTAAACTGATATTTTTCCTTGGATTACTGGTAAAACAAATTGATGAAGGTATTTTCATTTCACAAACAAATACATCAAAGAAATGTTGAAAAAGTTCAAAATGGAAAACTTAAAATGCATATCAACTTCTATGAGTGCAAGTATCAAAATGGATAAAGATTAAAGTGGTAAAAGTGTAGATCAAAGATTATATAGGAAAATGCTTTATTCTTTGTTATATTTGACTTCTAGTAGACCAAAAATTTTATTTAATGTATTTATGTGTGCTCGAGTTCAGTCAAATCCAAAGGAATCACACCTTTCTTCTATCAAACGCATTTTCAAATATCTTGTGGAAACATCTTATTTAGGATTGTGGTATCCTAGAGGTTCATCATTTAATTTAATTGGTTATTCTAATAACAACTATGCTAGATACAAAGTAAACAGAAAAAGTACTAGTGGAATTTGTTAGTTCTTAGATAGTATGCTTCTATCTTGGTACTCTAGGAAACATAGTACAATTGTATTATCAATAGTTGAAGTTGAATACATAGTCGCAACTAGTTGTTTTGCATAGATACATTGGATGAAACAGCAGTTAAGTGACAATGACTTTGAGGTTGCATGTGTTCCCATCAAATGTGATAACACAGGCATAATAAATTTGACTAAAAATCTAGTATTAAATTCATGTTCTAAACACATTGAGATAAGACATCATTTCATTAGGCATCATATTCAATTGAAAGACATTTCTATTGAATTTATTCCTATTGAAGATCAATTGGCTAACATTTTCACAAAATCACTTCTCATTGATAGGTTTTGCAAATTAGAAGAGAGCTAGGAATTATTGATCAATTTGCATAATTCATAGCATGCATAAAATAAAAGACACGTATATGTGAATTTTATCTGTTTTACAAAATATCCACGGATTGAAAACGTCGATGAATTAAAATGTTGACGGATTCGAAGCCAGCAGTGTAGCTTAAATGTGAGATTTAGGTGGGATGGTTACCCATTTCTCCCTAAGACTAGGTCTTCCATTTATAAAAAAACCCATTCATCTCCTCAAGGCCCTTGCTCCTCTCCATTACTCTTTTGGACGAATTTGGGTCGATTTCTTCCGTCCTTCTTCATCAAAATCATGGTAATGTTATGCTCTTCAAGATTCTTCTTTGGGTTTTTTATTTTTGCCCTAGATTACATGGATTTGAAGTGTTTCTTCTTAACCCCTATTCTCTTTCATATTTTTCTCATGCAAAATCAATACCCTAAGATAATTAAGCATGTATCTTTGTTGTTTGGAAAGGATTTTTGAAAAGCCCCTTGTGATGCTTCAAAAATTCAAAATTTTGGGGTCCTTAAGTGTGACAACACAAATTTTGGTAAGTTTAATCATCAATTATAATAAAATCTTCGGTAATTGGCAACCCTAAATAATTGGAAATTTAATATGATTTTTGGTATTTTTGGTAATTTCACCCTTCTAGAACAGTTTTAGTATTTTAACCATAACTTCTTCACACAAACTCAGAATTAGGTAATTTTTTCTGGATTCTTTAGATAATGTCAGGGAGTATAACTTTCATGTTGACCATATTTTCTAGTTAAGCTTATATTTTGATTCATGGGTCCCACAAAGTGATGTTTCATCTGAATTTGGAATTTAGTGATTCTTGATTCATTGGAAAAATAAAAATAGAGGATATAAGTTTTTTTTACCACTTTTGAAGAATCAATCCCCATATGTGCCAAATATTTGAGACAAGTAACATTTATTACAATGACATGTGCATTTAGTAGAATTTGGATTTTTAATGGAAATTTTGAAGTAGTTATGCACTTAAATAATTAGAAATGGATGAGAGATGACATATACTTATTTATTATGATTTTTAGTGTAAAATAAATTAGTACAAATGGAATTTAAATCATGTGCACTGTATGGTCATTAAGTGTGCAGGGTGTACCAAAACTAAATCCATCTAAAGCAAACCCAACCCTAAGAACATTCTACGTTTTCTCCCCTTTATCTCCCTTCCTTCCCATGGCCAAAGCAAGAATGAGCAGCCTTTTTCCTCATGCCCCATCTTCCACTTAATTTCCAATGACCTTTGTTAAGGGAAAAAATTCCCAAATCAAGTAAAATTCGTTCCCACCCAACTCTCATTGATTTTGGATGTGTATGGTGAAGAGGAGGAGCTATTGGGATTGTGACCTTGTCGTTTGGGAGGATGATAAAGAAGAAAAAGTTAGGTTTAATCCAAGGATTGAAGGTAAGCAAGTCTGTTATCGCTAATTTTGTAGTTGTGTTTTGATTAGGGTAGATTGCAAGTTGTATAGGGTAATTTAGGTTAATGAAGGGCTATAAAAATTTGGGTTTTAATGAGGAATCCAACGAAATTAGGAAGAGAAAAGAGTGATTATGGGCATGATTTGGAGCCATATTGTTGTCCACAAAAGTTGACTGCAAGATGGAACATGGGGACCTAGCTAGAAGGCCTTGTTTGGGCGTGTATTGCTTGATGAATCTATTTGGAATAAATTTGATGATTAATACATGCTAATTATTGATTGATCATGTGATTTTTATGGTTTAGGAGATAATTATTATGGAAAAAAGAAAAAGAAATGATAAACATACATTATGTATACAAACTATTTGTGAAAATGCCTAAAAGAGACGTTTAGATATGACTTCAATTATGCACTTACAGTTTGAACGAGATTAATGAGTTAATTATCTTTTTAAGCATAGTTTAATGATGAGTAATGTTAATTAATGATTATAGGATGATAATTATGATTAGAAATGATTTAAGGATGCTGGAAAGTTGAATTGGAGCACAAGAATGTAAGTTGCAACTTAAATCGCAAAAATGGACTGTTTGAGAATTTTTTTTAAGATTTAGTATATGTGAATAAGAATGAAATCCATGTGAGTTGAGTTACTAAACAAGGCAAGTGCATATGAAATGTTCGAGGAAATAGTTTAGTAAATGGATTATTTGCAAGTAGGATGAAGTTGCATGATTCTTGCCATTTGTTTGGAATGAAATTATGTAAATTATGTTGGGATTAAAGTGAAATAAAAGAAGAAAATAGATTGTGCTTGAATGTAGTAGTATGAAGTTATATATGATGATTGATGAGCTAGTTAAGTAATGTAGGACCCAGTGATTCTTGATAAAAAAGACAATGTTGGGCTAAAAGGATTATGAGAACTATTTCTAATTGAGGTAAGTAGGTTTGTTACCAAATTATGTGTGATTGATTATATTAACATGTTTTGCATACAGGCGCCATGATTTATCATATTTATTAATGATTCGAGATGTGTTTATGAATATTCTTTATACTTGAACTTACCACATACATTTGATGTTTTGAATAGATTGTTACTTATTTTGTTGAGATTACTTTTGTTCATGTAATATGATATGTGTGAGTATGACATGGTAGTAGATTTCATGTGGATGTATGTATGATATACATGATGAGTGGTGGTGCTGTCGTGGGCACCCAAATTTAGAACCTTGCTCCAATCTAATTTTCTGTAGTAGTGTGAGTAA
>JAYJMB010088653.1:0-16446 GCA_036873735.1 Pouteria campechiana | reverse complement strand
ATGGGGTTTTACACAGCTTGATAAACAGCAAAATGTTTAGAAGCGCCACATACCAGATGATCCATTTTGGGGCTGAAGGAACCCAATCCATAAGGTAGCTCTCCTACAAAAACCAAACTTTTTGGAATAGACTTCTGGACAAGGAGGTGCCTGACACCCTTCATTGCTTCTTCATACATATCATGTAAATACTTCAAATGATCATCCTGACTTGTCCCTTGTTGAAGCCACACTTTTACCAGGTATTCATAGTAGCTATCACCACGAGAACCCAGTCGAATATTTTCTCCACTGAACTGACCGGAATGAGGACTGTAATACAAAAAGGAAAAAAGAATTAGATGAAGGTAAGAAAATTGAAATGGCATTATTAGAATATACATTCTTTGAAATGAAAAGTATCAATAAAGAAAACAGAACCAAAAAGGAATGAGGGACATTAAAAAAAAATTTTAATTAGCTGCATGTACAGAAAGGATGAGCACAAAATGTCTCATGTTCCAGATAAAGCAGAAATGAAAATTTTCCTTCCAATTAGTATGAAGCACATACAAGGTGAAAATACATTGAATTTCAGTTAGCTATTGAGATATCACTACATAAGCATGAGAGAAGATTGCAAAGAAGAGCAATCAAAGAACCAACCCACTTGATTAGAAACGATACTCATTATAGCAGTTCTTTAACATCCATAAATAAAAATAAACAATGAAACTTTGCCATTAACAATAACCATGTTACAACACATCGCTATGTGGGCACATCTCTGAGCAGTAACTATCTGTACGGAAGTTTAATCATCCATCATATTAAGGTTAACTAGCATTCGTCAATTTGCAAACTAACAAAAGTGGGAACCACTGGTAGCAGCCAGTCCAAGCAACATTTACAGCAAGGCTGAATGGCTGACCACGGCCAAAAGTAATGCTTAACCTTTCTTTACACGAAGTCATACATTAAATATGCATGAAATATTTATTTCGTCAAGCAATCTGTAGTCAAATTTTGCAGCTGCAATCTGATCCTCATAGATCTCTTGGTTTACTCAAACATTGTTCTTCAATTTTGCAGGCAACAAGATATTATGGTCTGGATCCAACTTGCATTTCTGGATCAAGCATCCTGCAATTAAAGCTAGAGTTCTGCAGCATGGCAAGCAACCAGCTGTACACCTGTAAACCTATCATTATTTTTGGAAGTTAAAAAAGGTAAAATCTGTGCCAAAAATTACTGGTAAGGAGAAGGAAAACCATGAGGGAAGATTTGATTTCGGAACTCATCTCATGCTAGTTCACATTAAGAAAGTCTGGTACTATTTTTTTAGTTGTCTAATACGTTCCTCTGAATCATGAGAAATCTAGGATTCAATCTCCCTACTCATTCATTTGCCTTCTCTGCAAAGCTCAAAATATTTGAGCTCCAGAGTTAATATTCACATATAAAAACAACCATTGCGCCCCTAATTTTGATTGCAAGAGAACAATGGGAAGCTTTGGGTTAAAGATCTTAACATTATCCCACAAGACCAAGACTTTGAAAAATATGCTATATCAAATCCTCATATTTCATCCCATACCAAAATCTCCCGATCTCATATGTTAGGTTGAGCTCATTAGGATCTTAACAAACTACCACACTTTAGTTAATAGTGTCCTTTGAAATTTCTCAATTTGGGTAGCTTTTGCTCTAATGGCAAGTAATTCTTTTCTAAAGGCTTTTTACCCTAAGCGTGTGTTTGGTAATGGAGAAAAAATAAGTTAAAACTTTTCTGCATTTTTCCATCCCTTTTTATACACCATTTAATATGATTTGACATCTTAACTACCCAACAACCCCACTTTTCTCATTATTACATATATTTTCAATCATTATTTCACATCTCTCTATACAAAAAGCCTACTTATTTTTTTTTTATTTACTTTATTTTTAATCATTACCTTTTATCACATCACATTAGTCTTTTTTTTCCCTACCACTCTTCCACATTTCCTTTTTCTCTCAATCTTTTCCCATTCCTAACTGCACCCAAGTGGCAAATAAGTCCTTTTTCGCCATTTAGGATGGTTCATGCTCTACTTCAAATAACCCTTTCCTAGGTAACTTTTTCCAGATAACTCATAATCTACTTTCCTTTCTTAAGTAACCCTTTCAAAATTCATATTCGAAATATGGAACTTATTCTGATACCAAATGTTACGACTTAAATTAGAATTTCAAAAGAATGAAGCATTGAGGAATATACTAGATTGAATCTTTATATTCCATCTTATACTGCAAAAGCCTAGTCCATGTTCCATACCATAGGTTGGGCCGACTAAGATCCTAAAAATTTAAATAATAATAATAATAGTAAGATATCTTTCTCCATCCATGTAATAATAGGGTGAATTCAAGTATCTATTATCTACAATCCTTCAGTCAAGGAGTGGCTTCACCCATCTAATAAATAAAAGCTAATAGTTGGCATCTGTGATTTATGAGACCTAAGACTAACTGGCATAGGAGTTTGTGTTTTAGATAACAGCAAAAAAATTAGCAGCCCACTGCACCTGGTACTGGTAGGCATTTAAGATTCGGGTTTCACTGCCACTGTAACCCTTCAACAAGTACTCATGATTGCATTGACAACAACCTCTGTCCAATGGAAGTTTAGGTTTACTTTAAGAAGTCTAAGCGTCTGTTTGGCCGCGCGTTTTGGGAGCTCTAAAGCACTTTTTCATGCCAAAACACCAGAAGTGTCTGTTTGGCTAGAATAGGAGAAAGCGCTTTATGCACATCGAAGTTCGTAAAAAGCCAAAATTTGGCTTTAACACTGAAGCTCCGATTCGGAGCTTCTAGAAAAAGCTCTATATGTAAACGCACTTTAATAAAACACTTAAATCTCACTGTCAGGCCAAACAAGTACTAAGACATATATAGCCATAAGAATACAATCCAACAATTCAATACTTCAACAAGATGTAAAACTGGTGAAAAAGGAAAATGAACAGCTCAACAGCTCAAGGCCCTTAAGAACTCATTTCGTGCATTGAAAAGGAATTGAATGGAACCTGAATTTATGGGAATATATTTGTGTCTAAGTTGTGTTTGGTAGCTAGAATGTGAAAACTCAAGAATTATTGGGCCCCAAAGGGGTTTAATAACAGCCTTTAGGATAGAATAACATTCCAAGGAATAGGAATCCTATCTATAAGTGTTTCATAAGTTAGAATGATTTAGAGTGCCTTTCCAGCGTAAATGCACCAAGCATGAGAATGAGAAAAAAGGTGCCTTTGGAATGCAAGAGTCATTGATACAAGTTAGATATCAGCATACAGCATACCTGATGTAAATAGGTACAAGTCCTTCCACCTTGGGGAGAGTTCTTAGATGTTCCAAAACCTTCATAGCTTCAATCCCATATTTTGGATCACCCGAAATGGCACTGAGATAATTAAACTCAAGCTGTAGGGTAGAAACTTCTGAAGTACTACTCAATCCATCAGGGGCAGGATGTGCTGAGTGGTCCCGAAGAACAACATCACTGAAAGGAATAGAAGTAGGACTTGAAGTAAAAGCAGCTAACAGGCGGTCCGCCAAGCCTTTTGCTGTTTCTAGGTAAACCTTAGGTTTAGGACCTTTGAATGTCTTTGAAGAACCCCAATCAGCTGTCCTTCCCAGATCTCCTCCACTTAGATGATAGGCACTAAGAAGACCCCCCAAAACACGTATAGTGGTTTCAAACAGATTGACTGGTCCTTTCTCATTGATCCTTTCTGCAAGGTGTTTTTCGATCCAATTTCCTGCTTCAGAAACAATTTCATCCATACCCATTATCATGGCTGTATCTAAAGCATCTACAATTGTAGCTCCTAGACCTCCTAAGCCATCAGTCCCCCGTTGACTCAAAGGCATAAGCTCATCATAACCCATAGCATACTTTTGGTAGCCAGACCATGCATGGTTGAATGCTTCTTTAACTTTTAATTGCCTGGATAACCATTCTGATTTGGATGGAATAAGAACAGAGTTAATATCACCACTTTTTTCATTGGGTGGCAGTCGTGGCGGAAGCCTGGGTGGTTTTCTCCAGAATCTCTGAATTTTATTTTTGCCTTCCTTTACAAAATTACCTTCTCTATTAGTGACATTGCCATTCATCACTCCAGAAGCAGAATGGATGGGAGTTTTATGTGTTAGCATCAAACATGCTAAACCAACAATCAATAATAAAGCTAAAAATTTTCCCACAGTACATCTTGCACAATCACGTGATTCACGTCTCATGTTACTTGTAAGAGGGGCTTGAGATATCACCTGGAAGTTATAAAATAAATAAATAAAAGGCCTAACCAAAAGGGAATCATGAATGATAGCTTTCAAATTAATTCAAAATGGAAAAAATGTCCATGCAAGAGGAAGAAAAGAGGAGGAAGGAATTGCAGAGTCATGGAGGTAACAGTAAACAGCATTCATCAAATAGATAAAGAGCCTTTTCTCCCTGTCTGGCACCCCAACAAGAAAAGAGTGTATGTATAAACTTAAAACCACATAATATCAACAGTCATCACCATCTGATTCATAGCCATCAAATGGTGACAGCTGTAAGAGAACCCTGAGACTATAGCTACAAAAGGAAAAATTGGAGAGCTGGGATCTACCAACCACAATTTTTCAGAAAGTATGCTATCCCGAAAAAGGCCGGTTGGCTTCTACGAAACATTTTGCTGGTCAAATCTATATCTTTGCACTCATTAACCCTACATTTCAACGAGCTAGTGCATCCAATAGATAGTTTGTTGGCAATGATTCTTTCACTGATTAGAAGTGATGCAACTTTGAATCATTTGAGATCATTGTCATTCATCCATCATAGTCAGATTCGTACTATTTTGATTGAACGGCAGCAACCATTTGAACAATATGTCTGAAAAGGAACCAACAACATCATCTCTACCCCAAGTAGGAGGTTGCCCCAAAGATCCCTTCAGAGGTTCCCAACCAACCATAAACACTGTTCAATAAGGGGAATGCATTTGTTGTCAACTTTCTACTTGGGCAACAAGGACAAGGGCAAACACCCATCCGGAAAATCCACACTCCTAAGACCAAAAAATAAGGCAAAAAGCAGAAGGGTTCTCAGTTGCTTGGTTCTCCTTTCTCTAGAACCATACTTAGGAACTCCAACTCAGTATCTTATGAGATTTTGAGAAGCATTGCTCTTTAGAGAGCACAGTATAATCAAAGTTGTAAGCTGTGTTCAGGGTAAGTCATCATCAGTTGTTGGCCTCCACACAAGAATCAATTGCAGAGACTCAAGACGTGGCAGTTTACCCTGAGGCAGAAGTTCACCATTCAAACCCACTTATCTCCTTTTAGTTACCTTGGCCAATAAAAAATTTATAGGAAAAGGTCCAAATTTTCCGGACGGAAACCAGATATGAAGGCTCCAAATTGATAGAATCACATGCTGCAGGCAGTTATTAACAGTGTCATGGTATGAAAAACACAAAAACAAGATAGTCGACCAAACATTCGTTAAGAGGCAACAGATCTAACGCAAAATCCTAACCACTCTGTTAGCCATCAGGTGTTTAGTTTCCAGGTAAATGCGAGATCTGATCATTCAATTAGATTACTGTATGGGTTTAAACACCCAAATCCAACCCGATCAGATGATCGCTGCCGCCACTTGAGACTCCATTGTACATTGTACATATCGCGGCTAAATTTACCAAATGTCCAAACCTTTAACATGCACGCAATTCCTCGCGGCGCCAAACAGATGTGCTAGACAGATTCGGGAAATTTAGACAATAAAAAATGAAACTTTTCAACAAAAGGTAGAATGGAAAATGAAATTCCAAGATTACAATAAAAACATGCAAAAATAATCCAGACCGTGACAAGGCAGGAACCAAACAACCATTGATCTGACAAAATTGCAAGAGAGTTTAGAAGAAACCGATGTGAGATCACGATCGTCGATAAGGGTTTACGAACCTTGAACAGAGATCGGTGTCGGAACTTGGCGTTGTCGTACTCGACATCTTTCATAGAATACGGGAGAGATTTCGACATATCTCCGTCTGTCTTTCCAGCGTTCGGAAATCTAGGGTTTCTTTTTGTATTATCAAAGAGAGGAGATGAAGCAGCAGCGCGGCCCTTTCGAAGGCTGCGATCGCTTGTCTGGAATCCACAGCTCGCAAATAGGAAAAACAAGTCTTTTACGACGAGTTTATACCACGAAGACCACGTCTGGCTGTTTGCGCCTTCAAGTCAACCCGCGCTTTACAGAGGAGGATTCGTTTTCCCATGCGCCGAGACTAAGAGTCACCCGCCGGCCACGTATGCATGAAATCAGCATCGGCTCGACATCTTTAAATGAAGATTCACTTTTGTTTCGGCTGCGACACTGTACCAAATTCTGAAGAATTTTGCTATCTTAATAAAAATAGCTGGTATTATAGATTTGATTTTGATATTTCACATTCACCACTAAATTTAAATACACGAAATATTGGACGGTTCGGATTACAATTTTGGACACAGGCATGTTCCCACGTCTTGTACACTCCCAAAAGATTAGTAGTCTTGATAAATCTTAGTTTTGATAGTTTTTATCTAATTAAAAATTCATGACGTATAAAATTTTATTAACAGTTATATTTAAAACAAATTTATAATTTAAGTGTATATTTTTTCTAAAATTATAATAAAAATATATAATCATTATCTATAACAACAAAATTGATTGTGTGTAGCGTATTGGCACCTAACTTCCATATTTGGGGCCATTGTAATGGTTTAGTAAAATAAATTTATTCATTATATTTATCATCATATATTTAATAAATATATTAAAAATTAGTATGAGTGAAAATTTAACAATGAAGCCATTAAAAGGATATACAAACTTAATAAAAAAATTTAATCAATTTCGTAACTCATATGGTAATAAATAGATATCTATTGCATCTAAAGTGTAACTCATTTACATTTTAAATGATTTAAGTTTTGTAATAATGTTTTTAAAATATTTTTCAAATTTTGTACATAATATAATTGTTTTGGATGATTTATATTCATGTCCATTTTTAATGACAATGATTTCTTGCAATTTAACTTAATAAATGATTTGAAATAAAATAAATGGATTGGTTTAAATAAAAGTATTATGATACATGAAAATACGAGGAGATAGCATGAAAAATTCCTTGTGGACACGAAGCACTAATCAATGTCCCAGTAATCCAATGCTCATCTTCCAAAATAACTCATTTCGACGGCATACAATTCCCGGGGTTAATAACATCCCCGGTATACAACCCGCCATGCTGAAGGTGTGAAGAATGCGGCCCGCGTTCTGAGCGGCGAAGCCAAGACAAATGGTGGAGGAGAATCTATAATTTAAAATTATATTTTGAAATATTAAATATTTCAAAATATTTTTATTAATATTATTTTCCAATACAATATATCATTTATAACACGTCATTTTAACCACTGAACTTGTAATCCGCTATTCACGAAAAATTTAGAATATTCTTTTCATTTTAAATAAATTCTTACTGTATAACATATTTTAGTTATAAATATTTCTTAATATTAAAATGCATTTAGATCAGATATTTTGGTGAGCCATGTTAAATAAAAAATTTTAAAAATCAAATATTTCCTTCGAATACAAAAATTTATCAACCTCACGTTTATAGATTTTATTATTTATTAATCTAGTTAAAAATAATATAGTCCTTATTTAAAATGACTAATAAGTTTTACTCTTTCTATAATTATAAACGAATTATATAACCTTGCATCTTAATAGACTATTAATCTTTTTCCTTCTTTAAGTAACTACCAATGTATATTTTTTCCTTTACCCATCATCCGTGACTTTAAGAATCTCAGTCAGTCAAGGAATCATGCGTGCGGTACTGCAACACATGGTACATGTTCTAAATCAGTCGTCAAGTAATGCAATATATTAATTTTATTTACATTAACTATAATATATTCATTCTTCTAATTTTTTTATTTGAGGAGCAATTTTGTATAAAATTTAAGATTTTTTAAGAATTCAAATGGTTTTTCAAATTTTGAGTGGCAATTTCCCACCCTCCGTTGCACGCGCCATGCCACTGTGCATTAGGGGTGCAACTGGGTTAGGGTCAACTCGTGAACCAGCCACTGCAAAACTCATTTATTACCAGGTTTGAGTTTGATTAACATGGAAAATGGGTTAGAAACCAGGTCTACTACAACCCGAATATAAGCTAAATGAGTTGGTCATGGTTCGGGGTTGTCCAACCCACCAACCAACTCAATAACTAACCTCGTTACCGGCCCGAACACATAGGTATTGTTCGCTTTACACTTTCATGGTTATATTTAAACATTCAATTTAATTTTTATTTATCTAATAAAGTAATACCAGTATATAATAATTTGATTTGAATCGACTCTAGCAAATTGGTATAATTTTAACTAGATTACTTTATACTAACTTAACCTATTTACAGTTCATTTAAATATGCAACCTGTGCTCAACCGGCAACCCAACCCGAAATTCATAAGTGGGTTAGGATTAGAGGTTGAAGTTTTAGCAAATAGATTAAAAATAGATTAGGGTGGAGATTTTGAAACTAGATTAAGATTAGAGTTGACTCCAACGTCGCGCAACAGACCCGGCTGCATCCCTGCAACGCATGCATCGTTCTAAAACAAACACGAGTCGCGCCTTCGACACAGGGAATCGGTTAGGTCACTTGTCTCAAATTCTAATCTTCAGGTGTGGATCTTGCAGTGAAAAATTTTCTCCTCGTCTTTTTAACGGCCTTGATTTTAAACCGGGAAAACGCCGGGCGTTGTTGGTCACCTGCCTTACCAGATGTATGATTTTCATATTTCTTAGCTTTTGTTTGTTGATATCGGCATTAGTCGGTCACCTGCGACTTTCCAAGTTGCTCCCTTTGTATGTCCACAATGGTTGGGTGCCACGTAGGCTGTAACGTTTTTCAGATCTAAAAGACAGATAATTACTTTTTGTTAATATTATCATGAATTTTTCATGCAAATTATGTACCTTCTTAATTAGAGTTCATAATTATGTATAAATTAATTCCAATTCATTTATTATTTTAACACTACTTGTCCATCCAATATTCAAAACATTACATCAATTGTAGGCCAAGTGGGCTATAGGAAGAGAATTTTGAAAGGTAAATGGTTACCCACAAATGAAAAGAATTTTAAAGTTTATCTAAATATTTAATTAAATAAGTTTTTGAATCTTAACTAAATAAGTCGCGTGGAACATGTTGAATGTACTAAATTTAATCATACATAATGATATGCTCAGTGTGTACTGTTTGCATAAAAATTTCACAGTAATATTACTATAAAAAAACCATCTTTCATGCGTATACATAAAATGGATGGTTGGATTTTTCTTTGCCAGTGGTTGAATACGCGCCGTAATATTGTTTTTTATATTAAAAGTAAATAATTCCCTTCTGGCGTAATCATTTACTTTTTTTTACTTATTATTTTTATCATTTCATTTAAAATTATATATTTTATCATCATTCGCTTTATGATCATCGTTATTATTTGTTATGCTGATTTTTGCACTCTTCTCTTATATATTCTATCTTGGGGACAGCCTATGATCTATCAAAAAGTGGGCCACGTGATGTATGATTTAGACATTGTGATCCATGTAAATTTTCAATTTCAGATGATTTTCTACATTTGAACTAAATAAATACTAATAAATCTAATGCTTTGGTTGGATTTAATCAACGTATCACCGTGAATGAAAACTCGAGTGCCATAGAGATTGGGTTGATCAATTAATCTTTTACCGTGACCCACGACGAAATAGTCAATTTAGGGGTGTAACTCGGTTAGATTGGAGGCATTTTAAAACTTTAACTCTAATCTTAGTTTAACCTATTTTTAAAAATCATAACCTCAACCCAACCCTATTTTTAAAATTCAGGTTAGGTTACTAGTTGAGAAGGGGTTGATATTTCGAGCTGAAAATGAGTTAAAAATAATATAAATTTAAGAAGTGGTATAAAAAAATATAAAATTTCACTAATTAATATAAACAAGTTTAAAGAGTAGTCATGGGACTTTATGAAATTTTGAAAACTTTCTCATTTAACAAATTTAAATAGTAATTTATTAATAATAATTATTAATATGAAAGCCTTTCTAAATACTTCTAAATCAAAATTTTAATTACTTCAGAATTGTAATTTATTGTCAGAGTATCACTAGGAATTTTTATTTTTTTAATTTATACATATATAAACTCCGGTTGATGGGTTAGGTTAGCTCTAACCCTAATCCAACCCAACATCTAAATGGGCGTAGGTTTAAATCCAAATTTCTAAACCCGACTTTGCAAATAGACCAACGTTAACCCTGGTGAAAAATAGTTGGATTCACAAGGTTACAAGTTGAACCCAACTTACTTACGCCCTAGCAATCATGGTTGAATGGCATAAAAAAATAATATATCATTCATTGAAATTACTCATTTATATTTTCAAATTTAAACTAAATTAAAAATTATTCATTTCTAATTTTAAATTAATAAAAAAAATACACTATTCAATATTAATGTATATATAGTCAAGTTCGGTTGAACCGGACGTAAGTTACACTGGAACGTGTACACACATGTTGGGCTAAGGTTGTCTGGTGTAAAACTAGTGGGCTTTCATAGGCCTGCATGAGCGCAGTCTCCTAAGCGAATCCAAGCAGGTTGGATTTGGGTCTGCACTTCCTGTCGTTTTCCTTGGTCTACCTTCCCTTCGGAATTTGCCAAAACATCACGTTTTCCTTGATCCATCTTCCATAGGAATTTCCGAACTATCTCATTTTCACGTGATGGGAAAGGTGGGGCTCAAGTTTCATTTTGTATTTTCCCCAACCTCTAGAATTTTTCAAATGCGATTTTTCTAATTAAAATTATCCAAATTAGATGTTTGGATGGCTATACCAAAAAAGTCCACAACAGAAGATTTTTCACAGTTGAAAAAATATTTTAAAAACACGGGTGACCTACATCATATTATAATATAATTTTATATTAAATATTTGATTTTCATAATTTTCCTTTGGCATGTTTTACTTGAATCTTTAATTTGCATGATTTTCAGTATCAAAGAAATAAACTATATTTAAAAAATATTTTATACAATTAAATTAACTTAAAATGCTATTAGCGCTACAGAGGTAATAAGTATGTAGGATCACACACAATCCACCCATCAAGCTCTCATGTACACAGCAGGTTTGCGTGCTAGTGCTAGTCATAGAAATTTTGTCAGAGTTGGATTAGAATTTTTTAAAAATTTAGATTGACAGAGTTAAGTTCAGCCCGGTCCAATTTAGAAATAGAGTTGGATTGAGTCAATGTGATCCAAATTTTAAGATAATTTAATGGAATGCTAGCTACGATGCACGTGTATCGATATAAATTTATATCTGACCCTTTATAATTTTTATAATCCATTTGATTACTTACATCATACCTTAACTAAAATTTTATTAAAATAACTATTTTTAAATAGACTTTTACTCCATACTACAATCATACTTCTTTATAATTAAAAATAATTTTTTACATTCTCATACAAGTGAGCTAATAAAATAACTATAGAAAAGCTAACATAAATTAAGATGCAGTTTAGTAGAATTTAATTTAAATGGTTAGAATTATAAATCTGATTCATCGATTAACTATAGAAAACCTAAACATAAACTAAGATACAGTCAATTAAAACCCAATTTAAACAATTCAAACTATCAATCTGAGCCCAAAATTTTAAGTTCAACTAAGGCTTGATCGTTTGAATGGATTTAAAACCCATGGAAAATCCGTTTCTTAATATGGATTTGACATGTACTTTTTCTTAAAATTTTATTTTTTAATTTATTTTAACCTTATCCACTTAATAACTGACATTATTCCTATACTGTTGGCATTAATTTCGTTTCATTTTAACTCAATTCCAACCAAATCCACTTTCCTATTAAGCCCTAAGATTATGTTGATGTTTTAGAATTAAAATCGAATTGTAATTTTTGAAACTAGAAATTGGGTTGAATTCATTCCAACCAGTCTTTGGGGCATGTGCAACAACTGTCAAGCGGCGTCATGCACCATCCATTTTTAGTGATGTCCCAACCAACCGCTTTAAAAATTTTCCTAGGCAAGCCCTTCCCGTCGCTACATTAAACGCAGTGGGACCCACCCAACAACCCATCCTCATTCAATTCAAGACCGGTCCGAGAGTTGGATCGCTGTCTAATCGGTTCATGCATGAGCGGCAATGAAACGCTGCTCTTCTACTTACTGTGCCGTCGTCTCCGTCCACGGGCCATGAATTCATACAGCAGGTGCGAGCCAATTCTAGACGGGATTGGCGTATTTCAACGGCCATTATAATCTTTTTTATAAACAAGTTCCATATATTTGTCTATGAAATTTTCCGTTAGACTACTGGCCACATATATATATATATATATATATATACACACACGGAAGTTTGGCTACTCACAGTACTTGGAGCTTGACTTTTCATGTGAAATTTCAGAATTTCTCTTATGTTGTGATATTTTGATTGGATTCAAGGTAATCACTATATTTAGTATTATTTATTCAGTAAAAATATCTCAATTAAAAATCTATATGAATCACAATGTCTAGAAAAAATAATTTATATATCTAAAAGAATAACTTATTTTGTTGTAATTTGTAAAATATTTTGTGTTCCACTACATGATGACTTTAATATCGTAAAAATGACCTGCTGAAAAATTATTTATTTTTTTGGTGTCGGTGATGCAGAGTAAGCGTCTAAGTAGAAGCTAGGTGAACTAACAATCGAAGATGAGAAAAACCCAAAATGAGACTGGTGCAGGTGGGGTGGGTTAGTGAACCCTTGATCTGGAACTCTCCTGATTTGGGCGGCAAGTGAAGTCAGCAGCAGGGAGGTTGGCTGCAAGAACACTACTGCATGCGGAGCATTTAACAAATTGCTGTGGGGCGTTGAAAACACATGAAAATTGAGAGACTCGGAGATGAAAGCTCACGCATGGTGCGTAGATTGGAGGCCGAGAGAAGCGGTGTGAACGTGTGACTTGCAAGCATGGTTCACCCATTTTAGAAATGCTAGCGACCGTTCAACCACGCATATGGCAAGCAGGGGAGCAAAGTCAAAAAGTCTCTCCAATCCGAATCAATGACGCAGGCCAAAACCTACAAGCGAGTGGAGGAAGCTTCTGCTTGATTCTACCGTTGGGATCTGAACCGCTTATTATTTTAGTCCGTTTGATAGCCGTAGATTTGGTCCTGAATTTAAAATTAGGGTGATTTAGACCCATGTCGCATCAACATATACAACTTATTTACACCCCTAAACCCTATAAGAGCCGACATCTTAATTAACTACATTTGCTTGACCACGGTTTACTCTACCGGCACTTGGCGTCACTGTGGCTCTTTTTCCAGACTGGCACAGCTAAACTTACAGACTATTTCATTTTAACTTGGCTTCTAAATTATTTTTTTTATCAATTATTTTAATTTGAATTTTATATTGCCCTCTCCTTGGAACCCATAATTGATTTTTAACTGATCCCATTCACTCATAGAAATCAGATTAAAATTATTAATAGATGGTAAAAACTAAAAAAAAAAAAAAGATACCATCACCGTTATCAAAATTGAATTGAAAGAATCCAACCATGAACTGTGCGATTGACTGGTTTGGTTTAATTCGGTTTCACATATAAAATCAGTTTTTTAATTTTATATTTTAGTGAAATAAAAGTATATTTAATTTTATATTATTACTGAAATAAAAGTATAAATTAAACAATCCAGCCTGATCATAAAAGATCTAAGCGTTTAGAATGAAATCTATGGTTTAATTTTTTAAAACTCATTTCTACGTGATTATAAAACCTTTTTAAAAAAATTATATTGAGCCGGTTAATACGGTTAGATAACATGGTTGAACCGGTCGACCATGACCCACGTTTTAATAACATTGGCTTACGCTTTTGCTAGAAGTTAACTTTTCTTTAATCGCACGATTCAAGTGGGCCACTTCCATCCATCAATACACATCTCATCAATGGTTAGTCTTTGTGGGTTCTCGGTGCTATTTACAACCCATTAATTTAATGGACCATCTAATCAATGGTCCAGATTTTCTTACTGCATCCACCTATTTAAGGGCAAGTTTAGTCGCGCGTTGTAAAGGGTTAAAGTGCTTTTAAAGAATTAAATGCGCTTTTACAGGGTCAGTTTGGCTATGCTATTGCATAGCGCTTCTGCTGCTTCTAAGCGCGGCCAAACGAAGCTTAAATTAAGCAAAGTTTGAGGTCCCACTCAGCCGGACCACAGTGTGCATGATGTGATACCAACAAGCTGTATTGATTTCTTAGCTTTAATAGCTTTCGTTGGCGCGTCAGTAGATTCATAACCACTGGATATTTCATCTAACTGCCTTATTAAATGAGCAAAAACAGACTGGGGCGTCGATGATTAAGTTCCGCGTTTTTGTTTTTGGCGTACCGCAAATGTTTGGCTGTGCTCGAGTATCATACGTTACACTACGGAAGAGTATCAAAGATTTTCCCCTTTTATCTGCATTTTGCTGGGCGCCCGAGCCGCGGAAATAACTCTCATTTATTCGAGAGTGGATTTATCGATACGCGCTTTCGTGTTCGCGAACCGCGCAACGGAGCTATCACAATGAAATCACAATAGAGGTGTATTTCTATTTTACACCCACTGCGCTGGTCCAAATACACCCCAATTGCAGCTTTTGCCTCATAGCAAATGAATCTGAAAATTCTCATACCAAGTTGAAAAGCAGGTGGGAGAAGAGCTTGGTGTGATATTCACTTTAGTTAAGATGCAAAAAAATAAAATAAAAAATGAAGATGTTAAAAAAATTAAGCGAGCGTTTGTTTCTTTTACATTATAAAAAACAAGTGTGATTAATTTTCATTTTTTTTTACAAACAAATTAACTTTTCCTTCATTGCTTGTATTTTTCCATCAGATGGAGATTTACACAATTCCTCTGTTTTGTGTTATTTTATATTTATATTTTTCTTTTTTACGTCCCTTTTAGGTTTACTTTCTTTGGTACTTTAAACAAGCCATTAATATTATTATCAAAAGATTAATCCGCTGCATACCGACCTCTCAACTGCCTAAAAATAGCTTCATGCTTGTCGCGTGCATGTTACACACGCCACTTCAACCGCCACATTTTTTAATCGATAAAAATGCCATCTTAGCCAGATCATTTTATAGTTCCGGCAGCTCAAAGTGACCATTAGAATTTAGAACCCAGCAAAAACGAGGCCAAAGGCGAAAAAAAGTCTAAACTGATGCGAACTTTC
The DNA here is from genome assembly GCA_036873735.1 of Pouteria campechiana. Lineage (NCBI taxonomy): Eukaryota > Viridiplantae > Streptophyta > Magnoliopsida > Ericales > Sapotaceae > Pouteria > Pouteria campechiana. Next base: position 1,027 of record JAYJMB010088653.1, on the reverse strand, counting down.
GCAAAATCTCACGCGCGCGACTCCCTCTTCTCTAACACCAAGATAGCTATCATACTGCAGTGGCAAGCCCGTAATTCCTGCCTCTTCCCGTCCTCTATAAAACCCCCTCGCCCCAGGATCATCTCCTCACGCGGCGCAAAAGGAGAAAGACGAAAGCAAAAGCCTCTTACTCCATTTTCCTTTTCCCAATTCCATCTTCCTCGCGCCCCGAAAATGTCATCTCAGTCGACGATCGACGGCTACCGCGAGAACGCGGAGATCTACACGGGCGATGCCATCTGCAAGCAGAAATCGCTTCAGCTTCTGGAAGAGCTCCACCTACCCAGAGGCCTCCTCCCCCTCGACGACTTCCTCGAGGTGGGCTACAACCGTGACGCTGGCTTCGTCTGGCTCCGGCAGAAGGCTAAGCGCGACCACGTCTTCCGCAAGATCGGGAAGACGGTCTCCTACGCCCCGGAGGTCACCGCCTTCGTGGAGGACCGGCGGATGAAGAAGATGACTGGGGTCAAGAGCAAGGAGCTCCTCATCTGGGTCACGCTCTCTGATATGTTCATCGACGATCCGGCGTCGGGGAAGATCACCTTCAAGACTCCTGCGGGGCTTGGTAGGACTTTCCCTGTGTCGGCGTTCGAGCTTGAGGAGCAGCAGAAGAAAGAGGAGGAAGGGAAGAAATGAGGGAGAAGGGCATTATCGTAAAATTGTGATGCTTGTAGGGTTTATTGAATGGCAAATTAGTAATGGTACGTGGTTTATATAGTTATGTGAAAGTGAATAAATCTCGTTATTTTGGACTTTTATGGCTTGCGCTTGTTTTATTTTTTTTTTTTATTTTTTTTTATATTCAATGTAGATGTTAGGTGATCTTAGCTAATGATAGTTTATTTTGGACCATCCAATAAGCGTGATTCTTAGGCAACGTTGGATTCCCCCAAAAGTTTTAATTTGTGGCACATCTTGCTAACTTCTTAGTGCTTGCTCATTTCAAAATACAGAAGGTGTGATGGTGGCTAATGCCGGTTCATTGCGG
>JAYJMB010088652.1:0-19083 GCA_036873735.1 Pouteria campechiana | reverse complement strand
TACCATGTGTATATAAACAAATAAATAAAAATATGCTTTATACACATATCTATTACAAAGTATGAATCATAAATATATTTCATATATACTACATGTGACAAATGTATTTTCATTTAAAATAAGAGATGTTAAAGTTTCAAAAAGATTCAAAATGCAAAAACACAAATTGAAGGATGCCAACCACTTGAGGTAACCACCTAGTAATAGATTGTTAGAAAAATCAATAAATGAAGCACCAGAAGATGAACCGCCTGGCAAAGTTCCTAACCACCTATGCAGACTATCTTGGAGCATAGCCGGTATGGCATCCGCCTACTAGAAGGCAGTAAGAATTTCTTGGAACAAAATTCAGAAAACTGGCCATAGCGGCTTTGCTAGCCTAACTTATAGCCTATCTTATAGCCACTTGGCCCAGGAACTTGCCAAACTACCTGACAATGCTCAAAGATCATAAATTCAAACATTGCAAGTAACAGAAAATTCAAGCTCCCAATCCAATGATCAAGTTTTCAAGATCTATTTAAGGAGCACTCAAGGGACATTTGAATAAGATGATAGAGAGTAGAAAATAGAATATACAAACAAGAAAAAGAGAGAAATCATCTTGCAAATCCTAAAGGCTAAGATCTACCACTTTCACATTTCAAAAGAGCTTTCATTATTCATCTCCTTCAATGCCAATCTCTCCACATAAAGGAAGAGCTTCTGCGACAAGAAGAACTACATCTAAGATCTTCCTCAACACTCAAAAAGAAGTATGTCAAAAAGTATAATTTCTTATTTTAGTTATTTCATTTGTAGAAGTTTTTTGTTAGCTTAAAAACCAGGGTTAAAGTTGTTGGTGAGCTTGTGAAATCAACGTTGTTCAAGTTGTTGTTAGCTTGTGAAAACCAACATTATTAGAGTTATTGGTAAGACCAACATGGTGAGTTTCTAGTGAGCTCTGTAAAACTAGTGTATGAGTTATTGATTAGCTCAGGAAAACTAAGTGTGATTTCACGAAGTATTAGTGGAACCTGAGTGCAGCAAGTAAGGCTGACTCTGATAGTGGAGTAGTGGCCAAGAGAGGGCCCAAACCACTATAAGTTGCGTGCTATCTGTACTTGATCTTTCCATTATACTCTTACTTGCTTTATCCATTGCTTCATTTTGATTAGCATGCCAACATAAAAGAAAGAAAGGGATTTGATTAAACATGGGTCAAAAGAAGTAAATTTTATAAAACCCAATTCAACCCCCCCCCTCTTGGGTTCTAGCCTATTCTACTAAGATTAACAAGGCTGACTTAAAAAGAGGAGTAGGTACCGTGTTGAGGTCCAAATCTCTATAAAAATACCTATGCAATTCTGCTGCATGATTTATTCCTTATTCTTTTTAGCACATTCATTTTATATTTAGCCTAAATTTTCAAAAGTTCAATTCCCCCCCCCTCCTCCTGAGCTACCTTAGACCGGTACAAATAATTTGTATCAAAGTGGGCTTCAATAGTTATTCTTGATAACTAAATATTTTAACTGCTTGAGGTGATCCTTATGGCTAACACAGTCCACAACACCACGATTGAAGGATATTCAACCACCAAACCACCATCTTTAGATGGCACTAACTATGGGTATTGGAAAATGCATATGTAAAACTTTTTGATAGCCACTAACTACAAGTTGTGGCAAATCATCAAAGATGGCAAGACTGTCATGAACACAGAAGATAAATATACCACTAAAGACATTGTATTGGTAGAAAGAGATGCCAAATCTAAGAATAACCTCTACTGTGCATTGTCACCTTCTAAGTTTGAGAAGATATCTACATGTGACTTAGCGAGGGAGATTTGGAACAAGATGAAAGTCGCACATGAAGGTACTAATAAGGTCAAAGAGACCAAAATTAACATACTTGCTCGAGAATATGAAGCCTTCTATATCCAGGGCAATGAAACTATATGAGAAATGTTTGGAACACCAACGGGTTGAAAGGTCTTGGAGAAAAAATATGAGGAACCCAAAATGGTGAAGAAAATCCTAAGATCATTACAATGATAGTGAACGAAAAAAGGTCATAGCAATCCAAGAAGCGAGAGGCTTAGATAAAATGAAAATAGAAGAAAATTTGGGTTCTCTCATGACCCATGGAGTTCTAATGAAGCAGAAAGCTCTAGAAGAGCAAAAGGGAAAGAGAAACATCGCTTTAAGAGCCAAATCAAATGATAATTCACAAAGTAAAGCTTTAATAAGTGGAGCTAAAAATGATAATGACATAGCAATGCTAAGTAGAAAATTCAGAAACATGTTTAAAAGAAAAGCTGGAAGCAATTCCAAAATTTCAGAAATAAAGATAGAAGAAAAGATGTCCCCACTTGCTACAACTGTGGCAAACAAGGACACATGAGTTACAACTATCAAGAACCTGATAAGAAGCAAGGAGAGCAACAGAACAAAAAATACAATCCATATCTTGAAAAGAAGAACAATAACTACAACAACAAGAAGTTCAAGAAAAAGAAAGCACTTGCTGCATTAGATGGTGTCACGCCCCACTATGCATTTTACCATTATCTTATAATTTTCCCATTGCTAACGGAAAATTTTGCCAAAAATTTGGCAAAACCTAGCATGAAATATGTGGATATAAACCTATGCAATTAGTATTTATATATAAAATCATGTTTTTAACGACTATAAAATGATAACTTAAATCATTAACTGCCCAACTTACCCACAATTGCCCAGAACCTGCGTTGCCCTGTGATGACAATAAACATGACTAGAATATTTTACATCCATCCATAATATCATTTTGACATGCCAATACATTTCATTATACAACATTTGATATCTTTTAAATACAATCATAGATAAATACATGATGGCATACAAGCCCGGCTTATCATAGTAAGATTAATGGTGTCTTCAACTTGGCTCTTAAACACTAACCTACAGTTGGCTCCATTACTTGACCTGCCAACTAAAAAATTAGAATAAGAAGGCATGAGTCTGGACAAACTTAGTAAGTAGGCTAAATAGAAAACAATATTAAAATAACAACATGTTCACAATTAGGACACGAATACATATATCATAATATGATCCTGAGAACATACTCATGAGGCTCACATCCTCATCATGTTAATGTATCATTTTACATATTACAAACCAGACATAGTCTAACAAGTATAGGCCATTCTAATGCCTCACCCCATAATAGTGCCATGCAGGCATTTCATATCATAATAGTGCCATTTAGGCACAATATATATTATGCCATATCTAAACCAATATCTCAATCGTGCCATTTAGGCACCTCACATCATATCTAAGCTACTATGGGCATGTCATATTTGTGTCATTCAGGCACCACATATCAAATTATTCCATGTAGGCAAAAATATACCACTTCATATTTTTATAATTTCACTAATATATGGATTTATTCAATTATCACATAGAATTTTGGGATACGTAAAATCCCCCATCAAGCCATGCATTCATAAGAATCATGGGATATTCTCTATCCCCAGATAAAACATAATGGGATATTTGCTATCCCCTATCCATTTAAGCATTTACTTACATACAATAGAACAAGATTATGGGACATAAACTACTCCTCGCAATCCATACATTGCATACATAAATTACAAAACCATGATTCATGGGATATACAATCTCCCCATCCATACATACATGCTTGTATACACACAATTACGACTAATGAAATAAATGTTATCCCCATCCAGCAATATATTCAAAAGAGAGCCTACTTACCTTATTGAAGAAAGTTTCACTGTCTTCAAGTCCCACCATTAAACCTCCAATCAAGGCTCCATGACCTTACATAAATGATGATTCAATTACATATGTTTTGCAGATAAGGGCATTTTAGCATATAGGGCATTTTAGCATATAGGGCATTTTAGCATATATTTACCCTATACAACCTAGCTATATCAATTTAGCCTCAAGGCAACTTCTTTAGCAATTATTGACATCTCAATTTAGTCTAATCCTTTAGTTTGCTTTTATCATGTCTTAACTATACATTTAGTGGAGTTAATACACCTTGATAATGACTCATTCCTAGCCAATCTTAGGCTACAATCTGAGTAGTCAATTATCTTGCTTCTCTCATGGAAGAATTTCATCAAACATTTGATGTGCATAGATTAACTATCAAGTTACACAATTATGTAACAACTTACTTGCATTCTCAACATGATATAATTCCCCTTTTACACATTTAAAAACAAGGCAACTTTTGAGCACTTAATGATATCTTAAAATGGCTAGTCCTTTATTCCATTTCAGCTGGGTCTTAGGATTGAAACTACATCTATATGCGTAGGGTATTTCTCATTAAGGCATTTTAACAAATAACTTATAGACCTCTATCAATCTACAAGTCTTCAATGAAATGCACCAATGGGATTTCACTTCCCACACATATAACTATTATATATTACAATTAACATGTAATTAACAATAAACATGAACCAACCAAGCCTTTTTACTCAATCAACTTATTGCTTAAACACTCTTTATGCAAAGGTCATTATAAAAAATGGGACAAATTTCTCACTCTCAAACACATTCCAAAACACTTTAATTAATAACTTGGTCATTTTCCCCATGGATCCACACCAAATTATGTAAGTTCATCTTCCCAAATAATTGTTCATGCTACTATGAAACCCTAGCACACAGAAATCATGAATTCAATTGAAGAAAAGAAGTTTACCTTCAAATTTGGGCATGGCTCCCTCTTTTAGTTGAAGATCCGACCTCAATCTACCATAATCCTCCACCCATCATAGTGAGAATGGATTTTTCCTTCTCCTTCCATCATGTAAACTAATGGAATTTGGGTTTAGATACAAGATCAAAGGATTATACCACTAGGCAACATGATTTCCTATCAAAATAGCAAGAATTTAGGATTTAGCAAGGTAGGTTTCAAGGTTAGGGTGTGGGGGAAGAAAGGGAAAATGAAATGTGGTAAGAAAACAAATAGAATAGCTGAAAAAAATAAGCCACTGACTTAATGTTTATCTTCCAAAAAATAAGACTTAATGTTTATCTGCCAAAAATGCCTAAACCTTCATTCACAAGGCAAAGTCTCATTTTCATGCTAGAATTAAACATTCTACATTGAAATGGTAATCTCTTAAACCATATTTAGCAAATATTCATTCCAAATCCCCTCGAGAATACGCTAGAACTTCATAAAGATCCCTTAGAAACCATCATACTATTCATAGTCACATTTACTTAAACTCATCCCCCTCCATTAGCTGTCATGGCAAGAGTAGAAGAGAAAGAAGAAAGTAAGTCCGTGAAGTGATAGCTCAGATAACTGAAAGAGAAAAAGCAGTAGCAAAAATGTGCAAAAGAAAAATTCTTAAGAGGAAGAAACTTGAGTAGAGAAGTTACTGAAATGTTTTAGATTGGAGATAATTCTTCAGATTGACATGAAAAAGTTTATGATGTCTCTGGAGAAGAAGAAAAGAGGATTAAATGGATATCTATAAGATATATAGCATTCTTTGGAGATTACCAGAACCATCTTCATGTGAGTCCAAAGGCCCTACTTTCAACATTACCATTTAGGGAGGTTAAAGACTAGGAGGGAGAAGCAGCACTAGCAGCAACCCCCTTCTCTCCCATATAAACCTTTGGCTCCTCCAATGTGACCTTTCGAAAGTAAGGGACACATGCCTGTGCATAATTCCAAACTTTTTGATTGATCATAATCAGGATCCACCTAAAACTCTCTACCCCACCTTTTCTTCCCTCCATCCCATCCCTATTGCACTTTTCACTATTAGATTATCACTCTATTTGTACTAAAATATATTTGAGTGTATTTCTGCTTGTAACTCTGTTTGTACTAAAATAAAATGAAATATCTTTTTATGTTTATTTTGAGTATTTTCTTGCATATACTTTCTTTCTATGTGCCTTTTTGATAAGGACAAAAAGGGGAAGATAATATCAAATGGGAAAAATAGTGTCCATATAATAACAAAAAGTGGGAGATAGTATCCGAATAATAAGATAAATAAGGGGAGAAATTGTATGTTAGAATCTGGTGCACTCATTCAGGGGGAGATTAGAAAAACCTGTTAAAAATGCATCCTATTAGGGGGAGCTACGTATGTGCTATTATGAATGAACATATCTTTGTTTAGTTACCATGTTTTATTTTTTATTTCTTTTGAGGAATACATGATTTATCTTTTCTTGAAAGGTATGCAATGAGTAAATTTCATTCGTTTATACTAAGTATTGTCGGAGCTTATTAATCGTTATTTCTTGAAAGTTCTATGTGAAGATTATGTGTTATTTTTGTATGTTTGTAAGACATTTGAAAGTAAGGAAAAGTGAAGTTAAATATGGCTTCAAAAAGGGTTGAAGACATTCCAAAATAAAGAACTAAAGATAACTAGCCATGCAATAGAATTTCTTGGGCAGCAGCAAATAGCACCACGACCCCAGAAAGTGGAGTCGAAGTGCCATATTGGAGACAAAAATGTTGATTTCGAGGAAGTCATTTGATTTGTGCAAAGAAGTTAAACTCTAATAAGAGAGATATTATTGAACATACACTCTTATCTACCTTGATTTTGATGATGAACATTCTTAACCAACCATGTTTTGATGATGAGCAAAGACATGAGTAAAATATTAAGGTACTAATAATTTATTCTCAAATTTTTTACAGAAACATTTTTCAAACTAATCTTAAGAATAATCTTCATGATGCTTAAAGGAAGAAACCAAGTAAATGCTCAAGATAATTAATTACATAATACAAAAAGATACTTAAAAGAAGAAAATAAAAGTTCAGAGTCATTAAGAGAACTTCAGAGTCAACTTTGGATTTAAAATGTTATCCCTTCAAAGTTGCCTGAGTATTTCATAGACAAAAGTATATCGCTTTGGAGCCAATGATGTATTTCAGAGATAGAGGGAAATCTCTTTAGAGTCACGAAGTCACAAGCTTCAGAATCAGCAAAAATGCCTCAGAGCCAAGATAAGCTTTTCAGAGCAGATAGAACACTTCAAAGTCATGAGTTCATAACCTTTGAAGTAAGTTAAAACACTTTGGAGTCACAAGCTCACAACCTTTGGAGTTAGCAAAGAATCTTCGGAGTTAAGTCAAGCACTTTGGATTTGATAAGGTGCTTTGAAGACAATGTCAAGAGTTCTCATAGTTAATAGGACACTCTTCAGTGAATATGACTCATTGAAGTCAAAGGAGAAGCACTTTGAAGCCAAGTAAAGCATTTTGGAAATAGAGAAGTACTTTGGAGTTTGGAATCAGTTCCTTTGGAGTCACAGAAAAAGTACTAGACAAAGAAAGACTTTGGAGTCAATCCCTACTATTCTGACGTGAGTCACTACTGTTGCACCACTTCGGAGTTACCAAAACATCTCTTTGGAGCATCCAAAGAAACAGCGACATGTGAACTGTGTGAGAAACTTCTTACCACTTAATGATCAGAGGATCTAATGTTGAATCATAGACTCTGAAACCATGAATAAGGCTCAAAGATCATAAATTCAAATGTTTCTCTACATTAAATGATTCACAGCTACCACAATAGAGAAAGTCAGAGGTTTCAATACAAAAAGAGTCAAGTGAAGACAGAGAAAATAAGAGAGATCATTCTGAAAATCAAAGAGAGCATTTACTAAGACTATAAAGATTTTCTTCCACGATTTCAATTTCACTGTAACTCTTTCAAAGAAGCATTCAAAGCCATCCATTTAACCACTTCTAGAGATTGAATCTTACTGTATTGTTATATTAATTATGTTTATTACTTCTAAACTTTGTACAAAATTAGAATGCTAGAGGTATTAATACTCGTACACATTTATTTATTTCTACATATTTCTACAAGTCAAGGACTTTACCTTTGAGTATTATAAGCAAGTAGGATGCTTAGAATTTGTAAAAGTTAGTTGGTGAGCTTGGAAACCAATAAGTGTATTTGCTTGATCAGAAGGGTACTGCTCAAAGAGAGTCTTAGTGGAATCTGAGTTTAGCAGAAAAGACTAACTCAGAGAAGTGGAGTAGGAACCCAAGTGAAGGGCTAAGCCACTATAAAAATATCAGTCTAAGTGTCTTGTGCTATCAATCTTTTCTTTATCTTTGCACTATAATCATTATTTGGCCAAAAAATTTAAAGACTCAATTCACCATCTAAATGGGACCAACAAATATAAATAGAAGTATGGGGATAGCCTAATGGTCTTTTTAGCAAGGGTTAGAAGCTGGAAAACAAGCAAGATAAGCAACTAAACAGATTTAGAGTGGGATCTTCTTGCAAGAGAAGGGGAGCTAACAAGAGAGCAAAGAAGCAGAGAGCACTATTTGGAGAAGCTTACTCTTTGATCTTCTCTTGCTCTTTTTTAGTCATTTTCTTTTCTTAATCATGTTTAGGACAATGTGTATGGTTTCCTTTGATTATATTATGAGCTAAAAATAGTAATCTAAGGGAACAATGTAGTTAGATCATGATTATTTAATTTTATATGTTTAATGCAATTATTTATTTATTTATTGTCTGTGTTAAGTGTTTAATCCAATTTTAATGCTTGTGAAAGAATGTTGGCCTTTTCAACTTGAATTGTGATTCGATTTAAGGCTGAGAAATTAGACCAAAATTAATCACAATAACATTGTCATGATGATAAAGATATCCATTAAGCTTATGAAACATTATGAGTTTCTTGATCTTAATGCATCTAGATTAGTTTGTGATTTTCATAGAGATTCCTGAAATTAGCTAATTAGGATAGGTTTATGACTTGAGAAAGAATAACAATTAATCAAGAGAAACTCGTTGTCAACATAAGAACAAACATTGATTATTTAAAATTGATGAAATTAAATAGGATTAATCCAATGAATTTGGAAACCCCTAGATGTTTTAATCACTGTCTCTTTTATTTATCCAAAATCTTCATCATTGCCAAAGTCCATTAGTTTAGATCTCTTTTCTTTACACTTTCTTACCACATTCCAATCTTTTGAAAAAAAAAATTAGACTTAGAGTAGTTGGTAGTTGGTATTTGTACATTCTTGTGAAAACGGCCTCTTATTCACACTTTATTACTTATTGGTAACATGTGCACTTGCGTTTAGAAAATCTAAAGTAGCATGTCACTTAACTTTTTACAATCATAAAAAGGAGTAGATTGTGAAACCAATCTCTTTTAGTTGGATTAATTTTGATAATGAATATAATTTAGCCGACCAAGTTTTTATGATATAGCGAAAAGCTTATGAGTGAACTACTGACTATTATTTCCAAGTGTGCAGTAATGAATAACAAATCAGAGAAATAACTCAGTAAAGTGTATAACACATACAAGACAATATCAAATATAAGATCTACATATTTATAAGGAAGAAAATGTTATTGCTCAAAGATCATGACAGGCATCATAGACAAGCTTCAAAAGAGAAAGAATGATACTGAAACTTTGAAGATTGGTGTTTGAAAGATCTTCATAAAATGTCTCAAATCACTGCCAAAGCAAATCAGATAGATGCCCAAGCTCAGATAGAAACAAGGCTTCAAAAAGCAGAAAAGTAACTAAGCTCCAAATTTAAGCAAGTCTAGACATTGCAAAACCAAGATTCGGCAATTGAAGAAATAAATTCGGACACTACAGAATCAAATTCGAACATGGAAGCAAGCTCAGACACTATGAGAGCAATCTTGTCATGCCCCATCTTCCGCGACTTGCCACTTTGCACTATTTTTCACATAAATTTGCCCACTTTTTGGGTGGAGTACACGAGTCCCATTTTTGGAACTTGACTATTTTCTTATCAAAAATTATATAGAGTATTCCCTAAATTATTAGGGTTTGTCCTATACAATTATTTATCAAATATAATAAAATAATATAAATTCTAAACATACACACATTTACACACAACCCAAGATCTGGGTAGAATCATGATGACAACACATCTAAGGGAAATTATATCCTCATATACAAATTCATTTACAATATCATGAATAATTACTATGACATGTCATCACAATTAGTTTACATCATTTGGAATAAAATACAATCATACATAATTACATAATGGGATTCCAATCCCAACATGCTATCATACCATCAAAAATCTTCTACTTTTGCTCACCAGTCCCAATCTACAATTAAGAGTCTTCACCTGGCCTGTTAGCTAAAAATTTAACATAAGAAGGCATGAGTTTGGGCAATTCAGTAAGTAGGCATAGAGAAAATAAAATAATAATTAATTGTAGCAACATGTTCTCACCCGGAACATGTATCAAATACAATAATAATTCAAATTTAAACATCATAAACACAACACATTTCCATCTCATCTTGAGATGTACAATCCAAGGCAACCATAACATGAGGCTCGCATCCTCATTCTTTCTATGCACACCCTATGCTTTTCTGGCGTATACTATCATATAGTGTCATTCCAGCATGTTACATCACATCTGAGCCACTTTGGCTCAACATACCATAGTACACGCCATACAAGCATCTCATATCACCATACATGTCATGCAGGCACTACACATATCTCGAGAAATGCTTCCCATTCCATCAAATTATACATTCATAGATTATAGAACTAAAACTAGACTTATGGAATAATCTCTATACCCCTTTATCCATATAAACATCACTTTAAACACAATTAGAGAATACACATTATTCCCTATGAATTCCATCATCCATATAATCACAACATTGTAATCAACTTGGGATACTTACTATCCTTATCAATCAAACATACATAACCTCAAGCATATCATATCCACACCCATATACATATATGAAATAAACATACATATGCTTATATATATACATCACTGGGATATTCTCAATCCCTTTGTATTCAAACATTCATACACAAGAATAAGCTTAAAAACACAGGATACGCATGATCCCCATAATCACTTGGGATACTTTCTATCCCAAACATTCTCATGTCTATATCATAGACCAATTCAACTATAGGATATTTCAAATCCCCAGCATTCATGCATTCATCCTATCCGGCAAATACATCATTGTCATCCAAGGGATATTCTCTATCCCCAAAATTCATTAATCATAACAAATACATATTGATTTACACCAACATGGGATATCCACAATTCCCCATGCAAACACACATGCCCAGAGTACACATGGGATACCTACTATCCCCATCCATTCATTCAAATCAAACAAGGGGCTGCCTCTTTACCTTAGGCCTTTAGCTTCAAACCACTTTTTTCCCGCTCTGCCTTTTCATCCTTCTTAGATCATCCTATACAGGGCCAATGACAATTACAATACATCATTTGTAGTCAATCTCAGGCTATAATCATCAAACATATGATAAACACCAGTTAACTTAGGGTTTCTTCACAATTATCATAAGAAACCTTCTTGTTTGATATATTTATCTAATATCTCACATGATTAGCATTTCAACAACATGTAAATAACTCAATTAAGCTTTTAGACTATTCAATTCATTACTTACATAGCCTATAAGCAAAAATCCTCTTTAAACCCTAACTAGGGCATAACCTAAAACTTGATTCCACTGATCCAAATCACTTCATACATGTTTTAAAATATACTAATCATGTCATTAATCATGTATTCCATGATTAACTCAACAAAAATTCAAGAAATCTATAATTTTCACTATTCATAAAACCCTAATCATGCCAAATCCAAAATTTCTCAGGCCAAATCACAATAATTACTTCATTACATCATTCCCCCATAAATTTATAAGCACATGCATCAATTTAAGCCCCCAAATCCACTTTTCCCCAAAACCCTAAAATCTAAAATTTGAGATTTGGTTGAGAAATCAAACTTACCATTGCTTACGAGTGTAGCCATCCTTCCTACACAAAGGACCATGCTCCTAACTCCATGTGGCTCCATCCATTTGGGGAAATTCGATGTTTTTTCCATTTTCTATCATTTTTGATGGTTCAAATGGGTGAAAATTAGGTTTAACTAAAAGATCACAAGTTTTTGTAGTTAGGTAAGATGATTTTTTAGCTAAAACAACTAAAAATTATGTATAACGGGGCTAGGGCAAAAGGAAAGAAAGAACGGAATGAACCAGAGAAGAAACGGGATGGAAAAATGGCCAAAAAATTGGTTGTCCAGCATAAAATAGCAATGCATGCTGCGGTGTGGAAAAATCTATCCATGTCACATGGTGTCCAATCCATGTTGCACCATAGAAAAATCTGTCGATGCCTTGTTGCCTTCACTTCGATCTGACGCCGCAACATTCTTTTCCAGGTTGCGATGTCAATTTTTCTGCCCCATTTTCACCTATTTTTTCATATTTTTTGTACATTTTCTTTTCATCATTTATTTTGCATTATTTTTCCACATAATAACAATATAATTTTTACATTTTACACCCTCAAATAATCAAAAATCAAATCAAAATTTCAATTATAGCCACTTGCAATTTGCATCATCATACTTATACTTGCATTAATTCCTTTCAAACTGATTTTTTTTATTAATCAATATATCATTATCAAAATTTAACACCATAGGTGTTACAAAACCTAGCTTGGACTCTGCTATAACTAGAAGCTAAGACATCAGAAAGCCAAGTCAGAAATTACAAGTGCTATGATTCAAACTCAGTCATTGCTAGAGTTGGTCAGTCTGAAATTTAACTTTGGACTTTGCCAACTCATCTCCAGACTAAGCCACAGTTTAGTTATGTAATTAAGAGAAATTCACTCTAGTTCAAGTCTAAAATTTAACTCCAAACCCAGCGATTCACATTCAGACTTAGTGAACTTTCGGACACAACTAAAAGAAGTCTGTTGCAAAGTCATTCCAAATCTTAACTCCAGACATAGCTATTTGCTACAAACATGCATTCAGAATAAGGAACCCACGAGAATGTTTCAATGGGTAGAAAATCTTCATGATTTGCACACATTTAGTGAATATCATTTTCTTCAATGGACTGATTTTGAATCTCAGTATAAAGGAGTAAAGAGAGGTTTTTCCAAGAAGCAAGAAAAAGTTAGAAATTATTTGAAAGGAAACACAAAGCATTTACTCAGACATTGAAGTTTTTCTTCTAACACTACTATGCTTAAAAGTTATCTGCATTCAAATATTATCTCTGTAGCAACTTAATGGAGTTTGATACTCTTTATATTTAATGAAAAATATTTATTTTTGCGGCACTTTAATTCTATACAAATCAGCCTATGTAAGAGGCATTTTTATTGTATAATGTTCATTGTATAAGATAGCAAGCAAGGGGCTTGCTGATCTTGGAAAAGTTTGTTGGTTAGCTTGGAAACCAATAAGTTTATTGGTAAGCTTTGGAAACCAATATGTATAAGTTTGTTAGTAAGCTTTGGAAATGAACGTGTAAAATTTTTTTGGTGAGCTTGGAAACCAATGTTTAAAACTTTATTGGTGTGCTTAGAAACCAACTTTTGTAAAGTTTATTAGGGAGCTTGTAAAACCAATTGGTGATTTGTGGAGCCTGAGTGCAGTGAGTGAGGTTGACTCAAAGAGAGGAGTAGGTACTGTACTGAGGGCCTAACCTTTATAAAAATATATGTGCAATTATGCTATGTGATTTATTCCTTATTCTTTTTAGCACATTGTTTTATATTTGGCCTAAGTTTTCAAAAGATCAATTCACCCCCTATTGAGCTACCTTAGATTGGGACCAACATCACTATCTTAATAATAGAATACAAATTGGTATCACTACACTCTTCTAGATTCCTGCTTAAGGGGGCATAAACTAGTGTCTATTGCACTCTTCTAGATTCCAACTCAAGGGGGCATAAACACTTAGTGCCTCTTATACTCTTATAGATTTTAGCTCTTGAGGGCATAATACAAACAAACAAGTTGTTTGTGAGACTCCCTACAACAAAAACACTTGCCTTCTTGAGAATTGCCTCCAATGCCACTCAAGGAAATAAACACAGAAAAGAAATTACACTTTGATTGTGTTTCTTTAAGAAGCATAAGGGAAGTCTTGATAATCTTCAAAGATCACTTTGTGTAGATGATCTTCCCTTTTTGAAGCTTTGGCTTGAGTTGCAAATGATTAAGAAGGTTAAAGCTTAATGAATCTTTCTAATCTTCCTTAATCTCTCTTGAATATTTTTTTCAATGTGTAAAAATTGTTTCTTTTATAGTTCTTCATCTATTTCTAGTCATTGGAGACAATCGGGGAAGATATGAAGGCATTTCAACAACTAAATTTTTGACCATTGAACAAGCAGGTGCATTGTAGGTGCTTGGGATATCGATTGCAGATGATTAGGGAGTTATGCCTTTGTTGGAGCACTGTAGGCAATAGGTGCAGGAGGTTGCAATATTAGCTATGCCACAAGCGGTAGGTGCAGGCACTTACAGTTTTTGTAGGTAGTATGAACAGTAGTTACTGGAGCACTAGTACTGTAGTAGATTACTATAGCTATGTATTGAAAATTTTTAAACAAACGTTGACCCAAATCATGACAAATTAAATTGTGTTTAATGCAAGTTGGATTATTACAAATTATCCTTTCCAAATAATTGAGAAAATAGTAAGAAGTATTTAAGTTGAACTCAAGTTAATAAATCATGAAGGTTTCATCTATTTCTTTGGTTTTCTATAATCGATGGCTTGATTTTACACATGTTAGTAGCACCCATCCACTCATCATACATTTGGAATCTTAATAACATTGCAACTATTATACTTAATATAGCTCAATCATTCTTCAACCATATTGCTTTGCATTCAAAGTCACATACACACACATACGTTGCAAGATGAATTATTCCATATATATCACTTGTAAATCTTTACAAAACTTCATTAGCTTAGTTTAAGTCTTAGACAAGTTTTGTTATCATCAAAACTATACACCTAGACTCAAAACAATAGTTACCTTTTGGTTTCCACCTTAATCTAGCACCTTTCCTTTGCCTTTTCCATTCATAGCATTCATATATTTTGTGTTCTTTTTTTTAGCAGAAATGACATTTTTTCATAGTTTTATTTGGTGCATGTATTGAGTCAAGTATGACTTGGTCTTCTTACCTAAGAATGACCAATATACCTTTGATCTATGGACAATTTTCTCTTTCTTTATTAATATTCATCCTTTTAGTCCAACCATTAAATGGTTTGTGTTCATGTGGTTCTTCACCACTAAACTCATTACACCAAGTCCTTTCTTGCTTCATTGTCTAGTCATTCATACGAACTTGGTAATTGATTCTCCTTGATTAAAAAATTTGTTCAACATATTATTTAGAATATCTATCTCTTTCTTCAAATTAATAACTTCCTTTTGAAGAGATATATTTCTTTTAGCTAGTTTTGCATTTACCTTAACTATTGCATCAAAGTGTCTCTTCTCTTGGTTAAATTTATGACCAAGTGACTCAAACTCATTAAAGAGAGTCATACGATTATTGCAATTCATCAAGCTCATTGAAGTCATTACATACATTAGAGAGCTAGAGGAATTTGTACTATATGAATAGTAAGAGTTTACCTTGGTTTCCATGTTATTGCTCTTCTTTTCGACTTGATCTTTTGTGGTAGTTTGAATTGAAGATTCTTTTTCAGTCTGAGCCATGCAACATATTCTTGCTAAGTTGCCAATCTCCTTATCTTCTTTCTCACTGGAACTTGTGGTAGATGACTCATCTTCATTCATGTACATTCCTCATGCTTGATTTTTGGATGGTCTTCTAAATTGCCACTCTTTTCTTCATTTTTTCTCTCATATCACTTCTTTCTTTATATTCTTCCTTGTCTTTGTTTGGACATTCTACTTGCATATGTCTAACACCTCCATATTTGTAGCAGTTTGATAAATTCCTTCTTCTTTCTCTTTTCTTTTTCTCTTCAATTCTAGGTTGTCTTCTTGATTTGCTACCATTATTGCTTCTAACAAACCTTTTAAACTTCCATGTGAGCATTGTAACTTCATCAGTAGTTTGTGAAGTTGACTCATTGCTACTTTCTTTTGTATCTTTCAAGAACATTTTCTTCTTCTATTTGGTTGGCTCTTCTTTCTTACTCATGACTAGTTCATAAGAAATCAATGAACTAATCAAATTATCTACCTTCCGCTCATTTAAATAATCTACTTCTTTGATAACTATGATTTTAAGATTCTAGGACTCAGGTAATGCTTAATGAATTTTCATCACCTATTCAAAATTGAAAATTTCTATCTCCCAACCTTTTAAAGCATTAGTAATCTTAGAAAATCTAGCAGGCATTTAAGAAATACTCTCTCCTTCTTTCATTTTAAAATTCTCTAATTCTCCTATGAGAATGTTCCTCATAGTTCCTTTAACTTGGGAGGAACCTTCATATATGGAAATAAGCTTATCCCATATTTCTTTTATTGGTATATGAGGAAACTCTGCTGAATTTGGTGGCCAATAAGGCGCAAAATAAAGAATTCATTTCTTTGGTTTTATTTTGGACATTTGTGGTATCTTCCTTTATCCATAAACTTAAGCTTCTTTTAGGAAGTGCCAATCCCACCTCAATATCCTTACATGATTCTATGTCATTGGCCATTATAAATTGCTTCATTCTTAATTTCCAATAAGCAAAATTTACTCCATCAAATAGAGGCAACTGGATTGAGGACTAGCAATCAACAAATACATGGTATGAAGATGATGAGTTTTCCCTTTGCATCTCTATAAATATATTTGTAGCCTACTTTGATAAACTTGTTGGTCCCTTTAACTAAACTTAACCTAAGAGAGGAGGGATGAATTGGGTTTTGATAAGCTCATAATTTATTATATTTTGATTTCTAAATTCACATATTTTGGATCCTAAATTGACATTATTTTATTTATTTATAATCAAATTTGATTAAATATTACAGTTAATGGAGTTGGTTTGTGTTTCAGGCATTAGAATATGTCAAAATGGAGCTAAATATGTCAAGACTGTCACTTGAAGGCAATATTTGGCATAGATGAAGACATGTTTGGGAAAGTCTTCAACATGAAAGTTGTATTCCTTTAAATTATATTTACAAAGTGTAAATAATCAAGATATTTTGATATTGGATGAAAAAGTTATGGCAAAAATATGGAAATTGTTCCTATAAGTTCTAAAGTCTTTCAAAAGCTAGTTCAGACATCCTGAAGTATTTTAGAAACAAGTGTAGAACTTCTGAAGTTTTTCAGAAGTTGCGAATTGTGGAAATATTCTTAGTATTTTTTATTTTAGAGGAAGTTTAGAGGTTCTAAAATTTTTTAGAGTCACGCCCAGAGAAACAATTCATTAGAATGTTTGAAAGGTAATTCAAAGTGGCTTTAGAGGAACAAAATCATCAACACCATCTGGGTGTCATAACGCCCATAACATTGTTTCAAAGAGGATTGTGGATAGAGGCTTGGCACCATAATGCCCAAAATGTGCAGCAACCCAATTTTCTTTTCAAGAAATCTGGTTTCTATGTGGAAGTTGTGTTGCAATTTTTAGAAGCTATTTTTAGAGTCCAAGATGTGTGGAAGTTTGAGTTATTGTTAGAAGTTGATTTTTATGCATAAGTGGTGTTGCAATTTGTAGTGAAGTGTATTAAGACCCTACTTCTGGGGTTATAAAATGAGCCATCCAAACTTTTAGGGGGAGTTTTTTTTTTGGCTAGAAGTGAGTTTTGGAGAGAAGAAAAACAAGGAAGAAAGATAGGAAGAAAGATTCCAAGTTCTGCAACATCCATATTACAAAGGGTGTTCTTTTTACTTTTATATCAACTAACTTTGTTTTTCTAGGGTGATGATGTAGCCCTCATGGATATTCCATGTTAATGTAACATCCGAGGTGTTGATAATGAGGGTAAAGTTTTTATTGATGATGATTAGAAGTGAAAAAGCTAAAAATGTGAATGACGTCACTTGTGTCTAAAATTTGACTACAATTTGGATGATATAGAAAAAAGTGTTTAATACAAAATTTGTATTACTCAAAATTATCTTTACAATGATATGAGAATCATTTAATTATGATGTTATATGACAGAGTTATAGTTGAAATAGTATAATTGTCTCCAAATTCACAAGGTGTCATTTTTAGGCTCCATAACTCCAAATGTATGTTGCTTTAGAAACCTGGTCAATATGAAATTGTGTCCTTTTAAATTATCTATCTAATGGAATAAAATCACTCAGTTTGGAGTTCATATGAGCAATGCACTAAAACATCTACTGGTAGGTGGTAAGGTAAGCGGCTGCGGGAATCGGCTACGGTCCCATCAGCAAGAGGCTAGAGGGAAGGCGGCTAGGGCGGTAGGAGGCTACCATATGGTAGTGGCCCAACTTTTTAAGCTTGGTTCCATTTTATTTTCACACTAGGCCATTTTGTTTTCTCCTCCCTCTTGCCCTAGCCCCATTATGCCTGTTTTCTTACTGTTTTAGCTTGGAAACCACCATGTTTGGATGAAGAACCACTTGATCTTTCCTTTAGACCCAAGTTTAAGTCATTTGAACCATGGAAAATGGAAGAAAAAAGAAAAAAATTTTGATTTCCTTCAAATAGAGGGAGCCACTTGGAGTATGGAGCTTGGAATCTTGGTCGTGAGTGGAAGCCATGCCTTGAATCAGTGATAAGTTGCTTTTACCCAACCAAATTTACAATTTATACATTACTAGGCTTTTGGGAATAGTGGATTTTTAAGTTAAATGATGGCTTTAATATGGAAATCATGGGTGAAAATGATTAACCTCATAATTAGAGGATGTTGGACTTTAATTATTTTTTCCTAATTGAATTTGGTTTTTTTTGCCAAATTAGGGTTTCATGAATAGTGGAATTTGGGGATTTCATGGTTTATGTTGTATTAGCCATGGGGGAAATGATTAATTGCATAATTATAATATTTTAGAACTTGTATGGGGTGATTTGGACTAGTGAAATCAGATTTTTGATCATGCCTTAATTAGGGGTAAAGAGGGTGTAACGCCCCGCCCTCCTAGGGTCGTTACTCCACTTTACACCATAAATCCACATGATAATACCATGATTTTTCCA
>JAYJMB010088651.1:42959-63503 GCA_036873735.1 Pouteria campechiana | reverse complement strand
GTCAAACTGTGGTGGTAGATGGAGATGCCCTTGAATATATATATATATATATATATATATATATATATATAACCTTTCAAGTTATGGCCTGAGATATATAAATGATCGTAAGGGCATACAACACCTGTGATGACCTACCCCAGGATGGCAATGCCATGCTGGCAGTATAGCGGGTTTTTCTAAGTTTACCACACTTGAATGATTAATTGCATCACGACAAAGCACTAGCAGATAATTAATATAAAGAAAAAGGAATGTAAATATAAAATTTTTAAATAAGTCTATTACATTCAAACCAAAGAAAATTCTAGTATGTCTGTGTTAAAAACATTATTCAATACATCTCAAGCAAATTTAATTAAAATTAGATAGTTAAAAGATTCTAAATCCAACAATCTCCCATCAAAGCCCTTGCTTTTCTTAAGACGGACCACCTATAAGAGGAAATAAAAGGAGTGAGTATAAAACTCAGCAAGCAGAAATTAAATCTTAGCACATGTGTTAATTAAAAATCTACACAAGTGCTAAATTTTGTATTCCTCTTAATAGATTAATCTTTTAACCCAATTTAAGCTATCATCTATTGGGAAGTTATCTCTAATAATCGTCTGACCAGGTTGGTGGACCAAAAGCTCTAATTTAGGGAAGTAAAATTTCAACTCTTGGTTATAATTCCATCAAACTTTATGATCCGGCAAAAATTTTAGAAAATATCTCTTGATTAATCATCATCTAACCCATGAATCATAGGGATTATATGAAATTAAGGAGTTCAAACATCTCATGATAGATCTAGTGGACCAAATCAATCATCTAAGGGATAAAATCTAAGCCCTTTAAACTTGTCCACACAAAATCTAAAGGTCTAGTCATGTTTTGGAAAATCCGATCTGTTCATCGAATCCAGGATGCTCAAAAATGTGAAAATCGACTATAAGATCATTAAAATCTAATATCTATGAACCCCGAAAGATCACATCTAATTCTAGCTTTCTATTTCAATTAAGGTTAGGTTTTCTAGAAAGGAAGCAGCCCTTTCTTCCTCCCATGACCAGCAGCCATGGCTGCTGGAAACCCATCTCTGCCATGCACCATGTCTGTTACCTCGCCGTCGTCGCCCGCCATCTCTATCATCGACGACACGTGTCACAGCCCGCTGTCGTCCGGCTGGGCTGGATGCGTTAGCAGCATACGTTCGGCCTAGTCGGGTGGCTGGCTTCATCACTGGACTCATCTAACTCGTCTGAATCATCTGGGAAATTTGATTTTTCCCTTCTTCTTCCCAAAGAAGGCAACCTTCTTCTTCCACTAGCGGCAGCAATGGCTGCTAGGGAAAAACCCATCTGGTTGCTAGGGAAAAACCCATCTAGTAGGACTGCTCCCACCGCCACCGTCAACCACCGTCAGTGTCAATTATCGTCCTCGCTTGCTGCCATCAGCGCCGTTATCACCCATGCTTGCCATCGTCAGCACCGTCCGCTCCTGTCTGGTCGGGCCTGCACATCTGGCCTTGTTTGGTCAGCTGGTTATGGTCGGCTGACCCATCTAATAGCAATAATCAGATGAAAAATCTAATTTTTCTAATTTAGTTGTTGGAATCTGTGGCCCATCTAACCATCTAAAAATTTGATTTGGGTAGCAACTTTCTAAGGCTCTAATTTGGGGCAACCCAAATCTAACAATTCTAGCTTCAGGTGGACAATGACAAGATGGTTTGGGTAAATCTGAATTCTAAGAAAAATCTAATTTTTCTTCCGTAATAAATTTGAAATCTATAATCTAGAATTTGAAATTGAGTAGTCTGAATCTAATGCCAATCTCATGCTATCTGATATTTTTGAATCTGAAATTGGATCTAATTTGGATCTATATCTTTTTCGAACGATCAAAACATGAATACCATCAAATCCACTGCATAAAACCCAACACAATGTATTATAGCATTAACTTGAACAACATATATGCATTTTAATCTAAACAGGTCATCATAGGCATCTCAACTAATTATAAATCAGAGATTTAATCTAATGCAGTGATTTTATTATTCTAAATCCTGCATTCAAATCCCATTAAATCCAACATATCAATTCATTAAGTTAATATTTTCTCTCAAATAAATCTATGCATTAATACATTCAATGCATGCATAATCTAATGCATCAAACCATAACTCCAGTTCGTACATTCATCCTCTTTGCATTTATTTTATAAAATCTAATTAATGCAGACATCTTTCTACTTACTTATTCGAAGAACAAATAATTGCAAATCACTTTTCTTGGTCAAAGATCTCCCTCTACGACTTTGTCTCTTTTCTTTCTCCCTTTCCCAATCCATAGCAAAAAGTCTCCTACCGTTTTTAGAAATTCTTTTGGTTTTAAAAAGGGAAAACTCTCTTTATAGAAGTTAACCAAGATTTTCTTTTCCCGTATTATAACTACCCACCACTACTTGATAAGGATAAGGCTTATCCTTATATGGGTCCCATGTCAAAAGTGAGAAGGAAAAAAATTAAATTTAACCAATTTCTTAAAATTCTGAACTAGAACACTAGACCTCTACTCTTATTGACCGTGGTTATAACCATCTAAGTTACACAGGTTGCTCAGATTTAAATAATAATTAAATCTTTTAAATTTCAATGATCAACATGTCAATAGTCAAAAATTCAATCTTTGTCACATCAACATAAAATGGCAAAATGCATTAATTTTTCTGTTATGGGTTATTACAGCACTGGTCTATTTTAAACCATAAACAAAGCCTCCAAGGTTTCCCGATTGAAACCATAGGCCAAAAGGCTCTAGCCACCACCTCCAAGGTTTCCCGATTGAAACCATAGGCCAAAAGACTCTAGCCACCAAGCCTAGGGCAATCTCTCTCTCCCCCCTGCCAACACACACACAATCCACGCCCTAAATGCATAAAATGTGAAATCGAGGGGGATAGAGAACTTTGAACATTCATATGCTTTTAGATGCTCGTTGAGGTAGGCTAGAAAAGCAACCACAAGATAATGAAGAAAAATTCAAAATGAGTAAAATATTAGTCAACTATGTATCAATGGCCACCCCATCTATAAAGAAACACTCGAAATGGACAGTTTGGGAACTGACCCAATACAAAAATGTTGAATTGGATATACATGTCAAATTAAAAAACTATGCTAAAAATTGTAGTTATTCTCGAGTAATGTTTAAATATTATAAGCAATCTAAGCGTGTAATTTGCCCTTATATAAGGTATCCAAGTGATCCACTTGTGGACAATAAACTCACTCTCTAGTGGATATGCAATAACTCAGATTTAACAAATTTGTCTTTTGTGCTAATGTGACAAAAGTTGAGATTTTGATCGTTGACTATAGATTTTGATATTTAAAAGATTTATTTATTATTTAAATTTTGGCAACCCCTATAGTTTGGATGGAAAGAGAGTACAGGTTAAGGGTTTGAGGTTTAGATTTATGATATTTAATTATATTTATTTTTCCCTTCTCTCTTTTAAAAAAGTGGGACTCATAAGAAGATAAGCCTTATCCATATTTCTCCCCTATTTTATTAGTTGCATAAATTGCTTTTAAGTTATGACAGGAAAAGGGGTTTCTCCCATAAGAATGTAACTAGGA
Organism: Pouteria campechiana; assembly: GCA_036873735.1. NCBI lineage: Eukaryota > Viridiplantae > Streptophyta > Magnoliopsida > Ericales > Sapotaceae > Pouteria > Pouteria campechiana. The sequence continues at coordinate 59,875 of JAYJMB010088651.1, read as the reverse complement.
TTTTGCTATGGAAAAAAAAAGGGAAAAAGAAAAGGGAGAGCGGATAAGCAAACTTAGGGTGGGAGCTCATCGATAAAGTAAAGGGGGTGACAGATTTCCTTCATGGATCATTAGATTTGTAAGTAGAAAGAAGTTATGCATTATTTAAATCTTATAAAAATTAATACAAAAAATAATGAATGCATCAATTAGATTATGAATTTGATGCATTAGATTTATTCATTCATTGATTTGAATTTTAATCAATGCATAGATTTATTTGAGAGAACATAGTAATTAGATTTTAATAATTAATATGCTAGATTTGTGGGAGTTTGAGTGCAGGATTTAGATAAATGAAATTCATTTATTCGATTAGCAAATCTCATATTTATGTATTTTATTGGAATGATTTAGATGCATTAAGATGTTATTCAAAGCATGACTTATATAATCTGACTTGTTAGATTTCTATTTCATGTTAGAATATTATATTTTCAGAATGTTATTGCTGAAAATAATGAGGATAATTGTTGTCCATTAGAAATAAGAAATCCCAATAGATTTGATAATTTTGGGGGATCTAGAATGATACAATGGACTTTACAAATTAATTTTATGAATTATAGTGATTATCAAAATGAGAATAGTTTCTAGAGTTTTTAGGAAATTAAAAATCTAAAAAGATTGAGATTTCATTCAATCTCAACAATGAAATCAGTTGGACAATGTCCCATCGTCCATGGGGATTTTCCCCTGTTCCGCTTTGCCGTCTAGATTTCTTGTTGAATTAACTGGAGAGAGAGAGAGAGAGAGAGAATCATATGTTAGTGTGATTTTATCAGATTCAAAGTAAGATAATCAGAGTTTCAAATCAACCTGTCATGAGCTACCAAATTAGACTCAAGAACCGTTTGATTTTGGCTACACCAAATTTGAGTCATAGATGAAATTGATGGAATCAGTCAAAGAATGGGGAAAATTAAGATTTCCCAAATGATTCAGGCTAGTTAGATGGATCTATCGGTGAAGCCAACCACCGACCAAGCTAGATGCACGCTACTGGTGTCCCCAACCCACCAGGACAACAGTGGGCCATAGTGCATGTCATCATTGGCAAAGATGGTGGGTGGTGGCAAGGACGGCGGGCGGCGACGATGGTAGGACAATAGACGTTGGCATAGCAAGGGTAGGCACTTTGATGGGTTTTTTTCTGGCAGCCATGGTTGTTGCATGAAAGACGAAGGCTACTTCCTTGGAAAGCGAAAAAAAAATTTAAATGAACAATCAGATTTAAACCCTAATTTTTGAGGTCGTTTGATGTCTGATTTTAATGACCTTATAGTCGATTTTCACATTTTTGAGCATTCTAGATTCAATGAATGGATCAGATCTTCCAAAACAAGACTAGATGATTTTGTGTAAATAAATTTAAAGGGCTTAGATTTTGCTTCTTAGATGATTGATTTGATCCACTAGATCAATCATGAGATATTTAGATTCCTTATTCCCATGTAATCATTGTAATTAATGGGTCAGATGATGATTAATCAAGAGAGATTGACCAGATATATGAGTCAAATGATGATTAATCAAAAGAGATTTTTCAGATTTTTGTTATATCATAAAGTTTGATAGAACAAAACAATCAAGGGATAAGATTTTACTTTCCTAGATTAGAGGTTGTAGTCCACCAAACTGGTCAGATGATTATCAGAAATATTTACCCTATAGATGCTAGAGTATATTGGCTTAAAAGATAAAATATTAAGAGGAATACATGTTTAGTACTTTATAAAGAATTCTTTGACACATGTACTGAGATTATATTTTCTACTTACTGGATTTCATACTCAATCTTTTGTTTCCTCTTATAGATAGAGCATCTCAAGAGAACTAAGGGATTTAATTGAAGATTATTTAGAAAAGAGATTTTTATTCAAATTATTTTATTTGATCTTTGTTGAGATGTAGGAAATAACTTTTCATGTTAGAGATTTGTTCGGATTGGTTGTAATAGTGACAGAGATATTTTTATATTACATACCTTTTTCTTTCCATTATTTGTCTACTAATGTATTTGTTGTAATGCAATTAATCATTCAAGTATAGTAGATCTTGGGAAAACCACCACACTGCCAGCGTGGCATTGTCATCCTAGGATGGGTCGTCATAGTTGGTATCAAAGCAAAAATATTAGTATACATACATGATTTTGATGATAAACAAAACTTGATTAAAGATTATATACTAATGGTTATTACTAAGCATTTAGCATATAAAATAAAGTTGCAGGCCTCATGGATAATTGAACACAGAAAAGACATTCCAACACGTCAATCTGTCTGACTAAAATGCTTAGGTGAGTGTAGAAGCAAAAGATAAAGTACCACTATAGACAAAGCTTGAAATAAAATGGAATCAACCGAGTTTCCATTCGTTTATCAAAGTAGAGATTATATCTGACAAATGTAAAGTAATGTGCATACAGCAGACTTTCTGTCATAAGTGAGTCATAGTAGAATAGCTCACCAAGCCAATGATCATCTGTTAAAAATAGACAAAGGCCAAGAGTATAGTTTGTTTGGCAAATAGGGGAGTTCATCTGATAGAGCAATGGAGTTTGTCTACACTTTTAAATTCATCTACTACTTGCAACAGACAAAAGAAGAATTCATCTGCGCCTCAATAATTTATCTATTACTTAGAACAGACAAATCCAACAAATGAAGTGCTAAGGAGAATTCATTTGCGCTCTTACAATCCGTCTGTTACTTACCATAGACAATCAAATAAATTAAGTGCTGGAAAGATAATTCATCCGCGCTTCTACAATTCGTCTGTTACTTACAACAACAACTCAACAAATGAAGTATTAGAAATATGATTCGTCTATGCCTCCAAAATTCGTTTGCTACTTACCATGGACAAACTAAAAAATGAAAGGACTTTGCCTGATATGTAGCTGGACAAATACTTTTTCTATCATAAGTGAAGATGAGCAACAGACAAATTGAATTGTTAGTCTTTGTCTAACATTAATGGCACCTTTTCATATTGTCGGCTATTGTAGCAAATCTTCGACCAATACTTATTAAGAATTAGGAAATCATATTCTTCAAGGTTAGCACTGCAGGCATTCCAATAGACAAGGATTAAGCAGAAGTTAAAGGATTCAAATGTGTTAATCAGAATAGTCTTTTATCATTAATAGAGTTCGCCTACCACCAACGATTAAAATTCAAGGCAGTTATAGATGCAACGTCATGAGATTAAGAAAAATAATTGAAGAAAATATTTAATACTCTCTTAAGTGCATTTACTGAACTGAGCCAAAACCTTCTGCAATCTTTCAAGAGTCATGAGCCTTGCATTCAAACCTTCCTCAACTTTCTTTGAAGGCTCCCAACTACCTTTCGAGAAGATCATTCATTTCTACATTTTATCTTTAGAAGTCTTCCCCTGTATTTATTGAAAAGTATTTGTGTTTAACTTTTGATATTTATTGTAATTCCCTTGAGCTAGTGGTTAGGACTAAACTCAAGAAGAGTTGTGATTATCTGAGTGCAACTATTTATGCCCCCTTAGAGTTGTAATCTAGAAGAGTACTAGGAGCACTATGATTACATCCCCTAAAGATGGAATCTAGAAGAGTGTTGGGAGCACTATAGTTATGCCCCCTAGAGCTAAAATCTAGAAGAGTGCAGGGAGCACTGATTGTATTTTGCTATTAGAGATAGTGGAATCCAAGATACTAAAAGAAATGATCTTGAAAAAGTAGAGTAGAGTATTTACTTGTACCACTATAAAAATTTATATGTCTTATTTATTTGTGCATTGATTATGTGTTTGAATCAATTGTTAGAGGGATGTTTAATATTAAAGGGTTTAGTAAAATTTTAATTGCCCAATTCACTCCTCCCTTCTTGGGTATTTGCCTAAGCTTCGAGATCAACAAAAACTGTACTAGAAAAAAGAATAAATTAATGCAAGAGTGACAGGACAACATAATGCAGAAGATGCTTTTGATAGTGGACCAGATTTTCTCAATGATTATCATATTTTTTCCTACGTAGTACAAAGAGAGAGTGTAGATCTTCGACAAACACTCTATATTTGGTACAAATTAGATAACATGGTTTCAGTAAGATAATAACAAGGGCAAACTGCCTCCAGTTAACCAAACTAGTCAGTGGCCAGACCAGCTACTTCTAAAGCGAAGAAAGCAAAGGCTCCTACATTGATAGAGAAGGGAACCAATAAAAGATTACCCTAGATATTATGAGGCAAGAGTTCATGAAACAATTTGAGGTGCTAAACAGAAAATTAAACAATATTGCAACATAATCAAGAGCAACCACTTTAAGCGCCTCACCTTCTCAACCACCTAGAATTGCATCAGAGAGATAAAGAGAAGTGCAAAGAGAAGTAAGAGTAGAAGAGCTAGTGCACTTAAAAGTAGAACAAGATGCAACTACTAATCCACCAGCTAGAGAAAATGCTCCAAGACAGGGTGAGAGAGGCCGTAGATGAGCTGAGGAGCGAAATAATCATGATGATGAGGTAGAGGTATGGACCACAAGAGCAGTACCACCGACAAAGGTGGGAATAAGAACAAAGGTACCTGTTAATAAATATGATACAAAGAGAATGACTATGACAGATTTCTACCAACTGAACCCTCTAACCTTTGAAGGAGGAGATGAGATTGCAGCTGAGAAATTGATCACTACGATGAATAAGAAGTTCTCCTTCTTGAAAAGCGCAAATAGTTAGAAGGTTAGATTTGCAATCGCCCAGCTAGAGGGGGATGTAGACATATGGTGGGAAGTAGCAAGCAGAGCATTTAAAAGTAAAGGAGATGTTGTTACCTAGGAAACATTTCAGAGAGTTTTTCTAAAGAAATTCTTCTCAAGGATCGCCATAGCAGAGAATGCCTAAGTGTTTGCTAACTTAAAGCAAGGGCAAATTTTAGTGGTAAGGTATGAGTGAAATTTTTTTCTTTGGTGAGTTTTGCATTAGATGCAATGCCTAGTGATAAGGCACTCAAAAGAAAGTCTGAAGAAGGCCTGTCTAATGGTATTAGAGCTAAAGTATTATCGGCATAGTGTCAAACTTTCATGATGGCAATGGAGAGAACTCTAAAGGTAGAGAAAGAGCTAGAGAAAACTATCAGAGTCATGAAGAAGAGCCAATCTTCAATAGAGAAGGACTAGCAGTCAAGAAACAAGTTTTATCATGCCCAAGTTAGTTCTCCAAGTCAAAGATATTTGAGAGCAAGAATCAATGTCCATCAAAGCAGCATGTTAAAAAGTGTGAGATATGTCAGAGGTAGCATTATGGAGAACATAATTACTAAAAAGAAGGGTGCTACAAATGTGGACAGAAAGATTATTATAGTAGAGACTACATTGTTGGGTTCAAATGCTACCATTGCAAGCAACCAAAACATGTTGTTAGAGATTGCCCACTAGGGGAGAGGTTTGAAGTCAATAGTCGTAGCAAAATTAAGATGGACGTTCGACAAGGAGACTTGCAGGACAGAGACAACGAGAGAGAATGAAAGCTACAGTCTTTAATATAGATTCAGAGTAGACCAAAGCCCTAACAAGTACTGCAATTAACATTGTGCATATTGTTAAATTGTTTACTCGTACTTTATTTATTATTGGGGCAGATAGATCTATTATTGCTTTTTAAGTTTATTAGAGAATATAACCTAAAGTCTAGAAAACTAGATAATGAGATGTTAAGAAGTATCACCTATGGGTGATAGTCTAACAGCAGATTAGGTATGTTCATCCTGTTCTATAGACATAAAAAAGTTAACAATGCCCTATAACCCTATTGTTATGCCTATGAAAAACCTAGATGTGAATTTAGGAATAGATTAGATGGGTAACTAGGTAGATGATATAAAATTGCATAGAGAGATTAAAATTCGATCGAATGATCAGACAAAGGTAATTTTGAAGAGAATTAAAGAAAGATGTCACATTTGATTTCCATATTAAATGCAATTTAGAATTAGAGATAGTGACATACCAAAAATAACCCCTATTCAGTGCATGATCTAGAGCTTGCAGGTGTAGTATTTGCCTTATAGATTAGAGACACTACCTATAAGAAGAAAAGATAGAGATTTTTACAGATCATCAGAGTTTAAAGCATGTATTTTCTCAAAAAGAGTTAAATTTGAGACAGAGAAGATGACTAAAATTGTTAAAAGATTATAACGTCACTATCATTCTAGTAGAGCCAATGTAGTGACAGATGTTTTGAGTCATAAATCCTATGCCGAAATGGCAAGATTATTTATAAAGTAATGAGAGTTGATCAGATAGATGAGAGAACTAAAACTGAAAGTGGTAACTCTAGTAGAAAAAGCTCAACTCGATACATTGCGGATAAGATCTATCTTACTAGAGAGAATCTAGACAAGTTAGAAGCAAGATCCATTTATCCAAGAGATCATGACAAATTGGATAAAAGTAAGACATCAGATTTTAAATATGGGGTAGATGGAATAATATTATTCCAAAATAGAGTAGTTGTGCTAAGATGTGGCAACCTCCAAAGAGAGATCATGGAGGAAGCACACCAATCAAAGTTCTCAATACATCTAGATAACACAAAGATTTATAGAGATCTTAGAGAGAGATGTTGGTAGAATAACATAAAGAAAAAGATAACTAAATTCATGACACAATGTTTGGTGTGTCAACAAGTCAAAGTTGACCATCAAAAGAAAGTAGAATTATTAAGACCACTAGAGATCCTAGAGTGGAAGAGGGATGAGATCATAATGAATTTTGTGATAGAATTGCCTAGAACAGAGTTGTGCCTCATATCTGCATATCACACACAGAACGATGGTCAATTAAAAGGGTTATCTAGATATTAGAAGATATGCTGAGAGCGTGTATTCTAGATTTTAGAGAAAACATGGGATAAACATGTACCAATGGAAGAGTTTGTAATAGATATCAAGCAAACATCAGAATTGTCCCAATAGAGGTATAATATGGCAAAAGATGTCGCACAGCAATATTTTAAAATGAGGTTGGTAAGCAAAGATTATTAGCACCTAAGATATTCCACCAGGCTGCAGAGGTAATCCAAGTGATCAGAGAATGTCTTGTAATTACTTAAGATAGATAGAGAAAATATACAAATAGGAAATGTAGGAAGCATGTGTTTCCAAAGGTATCACCACACATGATGTTACAAGATTTTGAGTGAAAGGAAAGATAGTTTATCAATGACACAACTCTTTTCAGAATTTATAGTTTTCATGTAAGGGTCAAGTTTTGGGATGAAACTTATTGTAAGAGGGAGAGATTGTAACAACCCAGATTTAATAAATTTATCTTTTGTGTTGATGTAGCAAAAGTTAAAAATTTCGACCATTAACTCATTGATAGTAGATTTTCAGATTTAAAAGATTTATTTATTATTTAAATCTCAACCACTCGTGTAGCTCAAATGGTAAAAACTGCAGTCAAAAAGAGTAGAGGTTAAGGGTTCGAGGTTCAGATTTACAAGATTTAGTTTTTTTTTATTTTTCCTTCTCACTTTTAAAAAATTAAGACCCACAATAAGATAAGCCTTATTCGTATCTCTCTCTTATCTTATCAGTTACGTAAATTGTTACATAATGAGATTTAAGTTACGATGGGAAAAGGGATTTCTCCCATAAGAAGGTAACTAGGGTTTTGCTATGGAGAAAAAAAAAAGAAAAGAAAAGGGAGAGTGGATAAGTAAACTTAAGGTGGGAGCTCATCGATAAAGTAAAGGGAGTTGCAGATTTCCTTTATGGATCGTCAGATATGTAATTAGAAAGAAGTTTTGCATTATTTAGATATTATAAAAAGTAATGCAAAAGATGATGAATGCATCAATTAGATTATGAATTTGATGCATTAGATTTATTCATGCATTGATTTGAATTTTAATTGATGCATAGATTTATTTTAGAGAGTATATTAATTAGATTTTAATAAATTAATATGCTAGATTTATGGGGATTTGAATGCAAGATTTAGATAGATGAAATTCATATATTAGATTAGCAAATCTCATATTTATGTATTTTATTGGAATGTTTTTGATGCATTAAAATGTTATTCAAAGCATGACTTATATAAGCTAACTTGTTGGATTTCTATTTCATGTTAGAATATTATATTATCGGAATATTATTGTTGAAAACAATGAGGATAATTGTTATCCATTAGAAATAAGAAATCCTAATAGATTTGAAAATTTTTTGGGATTTGGAATGATACAATGGACTTTACAGATTATTTTTGTGCATTATAGCGATTATCAAAATGAGAATAATTTCTAGAGTTTTCCAAAAATTAGAAACCCAAAATGATCTGGATTTCATTGAATCCCGTTGCTGATAGCGTCCCACCGTCCATGGCGATTTTCCCTCGTTCCGCTTTGCTGTCTAGATTTCTGATTGAACTAACCAGAGAGAAGAGAGAAAATCAGATGTTAGTCTAATTAAATCAGATTCAAAGTAGAATAATCAGAGCTTCAGATCAACCCGTCATGAGCTGCCCAATCAGACTTCAGAACTGTTTGATTTTGGCTTCCCCAAATTTGAGTTGTAGATGAAATTGATGTAATCAATAAAAGAAAGGGGGAAAATAAGATTTCCCAAATGATTTGGGTTGGTCAAATGGGTCAAGCAGTGTAGCCAACCATCGACCAGGCTGGACGCACATTGTTGGCGTGTCCAGCCCAACAAGACGACAGCGGGCGGTAGTGCGTGTCGTCATTGGTAGAGACGACAGCCAACAATGAAGGTAGGTCAATGGGCGATGGCGCAGCATGGGTAGGCATGCAGATGGGGTTTTTTTCTGGCAGCCATGGCTACTGCATGGAAGACAAAAGGTTGTTTCCTTGAAGGCTAAAAAGAAATTTTAAATGAACGACCAAATTTAAACCTTAATTTTTTAGGTCGTTCGATGTCCGATTTTAATGATGTTATAGTCAATTTTCACATTTTTGAGTGTTCTGAATTTAATGAATAGATCAGATCTTCCAAAACATGAGTAGATATTCAAATTTTGTGTAGACATATTTAAAGAGCGTAGATTTTGTCCCTTAGATGATTGATTTGGTCCACTAGATCTATCATGAGATGTTTAGATGTTCTATTCTCATGTAATCCTTATAATTAATGGGTCAGGTGATGATTAATCAAGAAAGATTGACCAGGTATATGGGTTGGGTGATGATTAATCAAGAGAGATTTTTCAGATTTTGGCCAGATGATAAAGTTAGATGGAACAATAACCAAAGGATAAGATTTTACTTTCCTAGATTAGAGGTTGTAATCTACCAAACTAGTCAGATGATTGTCAGAAATATTTGCCTAATAGATGCTAAAGTATATTGGGTTAAAAGATAAAATATTAAGAAGAATACATGTTCAGTACTTTGTAAAGAATTCTTTGACACATGTACTAAGATTATATTTTCTACTTACTAGGTTTCATACTCACTCTTTTGTTTCCTCTTACAAATGGATCATATCAAGAAAAGTGAAGGATTCAATTGAAGATTGTTTAAAAAAGAGATTTTTATTCAAATTATTTTATTTGATCTTTGTTGAGATGTTGGAAATAACTTTTCATGTTAGAGATTTGTTCGGATTGGTTGTAATAGTGACAAAGATATTTTTATATTAAATACATTTTTCTTTCCACTATTTGTCTCCTAGTGTGTTTGTCGTGATACAATTAATCAATCTTAGAAAAACCCGTCATACTACTAGAGCGATGTTGTCATATTAGGTAGGTCATCACAAGATATAAATCCATTCATTCCTACTCGATAGCCTTTTTTTTTTTTTTTTTTTTTTTTTTTGTCCATCCCTTGTTACCCTAGTAATCTCTCTGTTGTAAAACCCTTCCCCTCTTAGGTGGACCTGATTTTTCTCCCGCTATCAACATTAGAGAAGGGTATTTCTTCTTACCAATTTCTCAGATTGAGCCTTCTACAACTTTCTTAGGTTGCTGTAATGGCTAACATCAAGGAGGCCTCAACTGGCTTGGAATGGACCGTGAAAATCTGTGATGGATCACCCCTGGAACCCGTGCTTGAATCTTCGTGGTTGTTGGGGCTGATTTTAGGAGTGAAGTCAAAGCTACGGAGGTTTGTAGAAAAGATAAAGAGGTTGGGGATGATGATCCAAGGAGGGTTTTCCACTGTTTCGAAGTGGGGCTGGCATTGACACTTGTGTCGCTCTATTACTACATAAGGCCCGTGTACAACGGTGTTGGAGGAACGGCCATTTGGGCTGTACTCACCGTTGTGGTAGTCTTCGAATACAGTGTAGGTACGTATATGCAGTCTGATTCGCACAAATATCAACCATGAAAGACAAAATTAGTATAGCCTTATTTATATATATATATATATATATATATATATATATAGACACACACACATTGGAAAAAATATCTTGAGCTTTCCCTCTTTTTACTTCATAATCGTAGATTTTAGTAGGTGTGTAAACCATGGCAGCACATGGGCTTTGCCATCTTTTGCTTGTACATACCCTAAATTCTCTCATTTGAAAGTTGAACGCATCCATGTAATGTGCTGTCTTTGGTCGTCAATAGGCCACATCGTCTGTTTGCTTATCCATCAGATGTTGCAGGCGAAGGGGATGTTGAACTTTCCAAACAAAACCCTGTCTTGTTTCTTCGTGGGCGTTCTCTCTTTTGGGATTCTCCAGATTAATTTGGCGAATGAAATCGAAATGAAATCACCCCTTTTGTGTTTGTGCTGTTATAGGTGCAACGCTCTCCAAAAGCCTAAATAGAGGAATGGCGACCCTTGTGGCCGGATCTTTGGGCGTGGCTGTCCATTGGCTTGCGAACCAGTCCGGTGAAAAGGCAGAACCCATAATTCTTAGTTTTTTTGTGTTCCTTCTAGGTATGGAAACCACTGCCTCTGATATGAATCTTCTTTTATTTCCCAAAAGTAAGAGCAGTTCTAGATAATTCAGTCTTCCATCTTTTTTCTTCCAGCTTCTACAGCGACAATTTCCAGGTTTATTCCAACTGTGAAAACCCGGTTCGATTATGGTATTATGATATTTATCCTCATCTTCAGCTTGGTATCTGTCTCGGGCTATCGTGTGGAAAAGTTGGGGAAGCTAGCATACCAGCGTCTGTCCACCGTTGCCATAGGAGTCGCCATATGCATTCTCATCAGCATTTTTATACGTCCTGTTTGGGCTGGCAAAGATCTCCACCGTCTGATCACCCGTAACATGGAAAGGCTTGCCAATTCTTTAGATGGTATGAAACGTCTTCATACTGCACGTATGCATGAAAATCTTTCACCATGTATTCTTTCCCAATTCATAGATACAAGTCCGCGTGACAGGAATGCTTCATGGGTAATTTGTCTACCTTCTAATTCGTTTGTTTATTTGAATTTAGGATGTGTCACTGAGAATTTCAACGAAAGCGAGTGTAACTGGTGATAAGGAGCCATGTCCAAAATTGCAAGGCTACAATGTGTGCTCAATTCAAAGGCGTCCAAAGAATCACTGGTGAGCAGTAGATTGATTTCAAATGGATTTGAAACCCGGCACAAATGCAGTCCTGCTGTTTTCTTTAGCATAATTTAAACTGGATTTGGCCTATCCGTGAAGGAAAAGTTAGCTAGGTGGGAGCCCTCACATGGCCATTTTGGATTTCGGCATCCATGGAAGCAGTATCTCAAAATTAGAGCCACAATGCGCTGCTGCACTTACCGTCTAGTTGCACTCAACAGTGCCACCAATTCCAAGATCAAGGTATGAAAATGATCCAGATAATTGCTGATGAGTAATTGAGCTAGCCAATTTTCACCCAGTGTATATGCTAGTATTGGATTGTGTGTTCAGCCTCTCCTCAACACATCCTGCTGCGTCTAAATAAAAATTTCCTCCAAGACGCAGGCCCCACAAGACATAAAGAGTCATCTTGGAGATGTATGCATGAGATGGAGTTCCCATTCATCCAATGTCTTGAAAGAGCTCGCGACAGCAACCAATGCATGAGAAGATCTAGCCGTATACAGTTTCTACTTGGAGAAATGAATGGTGCGGTGGAAGACCTCCAAAATGCCAAAAAGTCTCTTCCTTGTCAACTTGCACGGATGCCTCTGGAAGCTAAAGACAAGGAGAAACATCCATGCGTCTTGACAGCTGACGTAGCATTAGCGAAGGTCATGTCTCTGGTCACGGTCACCTCACTACTAATAGAAATTGTAGGAAGGATCCAAGAAATTGTGAACTCAGTCAATGAGTTGGCAAGAAATGCAAATTCAAGCTTGCAGATGGTGACGAACTCTAAGTAGAACCAAGCTGCACGATGCCAAGCCTCCAGCAATGCCTAGGTACAGTCATCGATGGATGGTTAATGCGGCCCATCTCGCAGTCACTATCCCTAGGTGGCCATTATCCCTCGATCAGAAAAAAAATGTGATATTGACCATTGATTCTTGTTGAACATGGACTCTTGAACCATGCAGCCCATCTACACAAATTAATGAGTGGTTTGATGAAATTTTCAAACTCAGATCGAAGTCGGGTTCGACTCATGGCAGATGACATGTTGTGGAATACATCTTAACTCGTTGTTACATTTAGGATCGATTTCGGAAAGCAAAAAATAGCTGGGAAAAAAAAGATAATATAAAAAAGTGAAAGAAAATAACATGATGTAATAGAAGATAATAATTAGAAATAAAATAAAAAAAACAGACAAGCTTTTTATATAAAAAGATGGAAAATAATAATTAGAGATAAATGTAATAATAAAAAAGTAAGATTGTTAGGTAGTTAATATATCAAATCATATTAAAAATAATTTTACCATATTTTCCTTATTCTCAAATGGAGCCCTATTGGCCCCAAAATGTGCTTTAGGGATTAACTACAACTTTTAGGGTTTTCTTTTTGGTTATTATTGATAACAACGAGGAGCTAGCGAATAGCAATATTGTGAAATGTGGAGTTGGATAAGATGTTATTTGATGTTTGGGCAGCAGTTGATGATGCATGGTCCTTAGGTGGCTGGAAACTGTGCAGATGAAAATTGTTGTATCAAATTAACTTAGATAGACTAATGTGGGCACTAATGTGGGCTCCAATTTGAGTAAGTCAAGTTTTAAAATTTAGATTTGTTGCAGAATCCTATCGTAGGATTCTTGGGTGCACGTCTGTTGACTTTTGACCAATGATTTTTCTGTTTTTTTATTACCTTTTGATTTTGTTTGGACCCTGCTGTGAGCGTCTACTAATCCACTTATCAAATGATCGAACGTTGGGTGCGGGGGTGTATGTTTAACTTGGGTTGGGTCTTATTTGGAATCTGATCGCTACTCAATTTAATGTTGAGTCTTTGATTGGGTCAGGATGAATTTTTTAAAAATTTGGGTAGCTGGGTTAAATTTGGCCCATTTAAAAATAAGTTGAATTGGATTGACCTACAAAACTTGATCAAATTTTAATGCAATTTTGTGGAATACTAGTTAAAATATAAATGTAGATAAACATAAATTCACATCTCTATGATTAATTTTATGCTCATTTAATTACTGGAATTATATATCAATTATTATTGCAAAAGCATCAATATAAATTCTAGCATCACGATCATAGTTATAAGATCATACACACAAATCAAAAGCATAAGAAATTATAAATATCAGAGACATAAGATTTATATGAAAAACCCTTAAACTAAAAGAAAAAAAAAACATAGGAGAGAAAATAAATTCACTAGCAAAACCTGGGATACCATATATACCCAAAATGTCTTACATACATTCTCACAATCAAGATACTTTGAAAACCCTTCTTTCCTCATTCTAAGAAACCTTAGGATCTACATAATGGCTCTTTTATCTTTAACTTAAAAGTTTTTAACTAAATCCCTAACTTAAATCTCATTATATATCATTTCTAGTTAGCTTTTCAACCTAAACTCACTTAAGCCCATCCCCATGCATGCCCATTAGACTTTGCAAAATGCATGTTATAAACCTAATAAATCTCCACCTTATTCATCTGCAAGTTTATATCAACTCTTTGCCAGTTAGGTCATTTTTCTTCATACCCAAATCAGCATGACTCATCTCTACCTAAGATACTCAGATAATCCACCATTATGCATCTCGTGGCTCCATCTCTTTCATCTGCTAGCAACCAAAGAGATCACAAACTGCCATATTCAATATCATAAAGATCATCTCTCAACAGATCTTATGTCTTCCTTATCTCTTCCTAGAACTTCTCCTGCCCAAACACACTATTACTTCTCCAACCAATCATCGTCTTCTCTTGTTTTTGTGTAGGTGAGGTATTTGGTCTCTTGTTGTTCTAGTGATCCAAGAGCAATAAGATACACACTAAGTAGAGCACGTATTTGTATAAAATAACTATGTCCTACCTAAATTCACACTCTTAATGAGGAGGGATCTTCTCCATGAGAGTTTGGACTGTAAGAATCCAAAAACTCTATGAGATACTCCTACTTAAGACTTGTTGGTAGCTAGCTACGCTTCAAGCTAGCTTGGTGGTTAAAGCACTACATATACTCTTTTGAGTCAATTTTTGGGCCCATAACATAATTAGGATTTTACCACTTTTATTAAAATTTAAGTAAATTTTCCTTTTATTATTATTATATTAAATAAATAAATCATCTATGTTCTTATACAAGCATTATATAATAAAACTATAAAAAAGCTAATATAAACTATTTATAATTGTTTAAAAATGTAATCAAAGTAGTAATAAGTAATAAAAGTAACCCATTGTTATATAACAAGTAATCAAAGTTTTGAAAAAAAATAAATTATAGTTGAGTGATGAAATCTAATTTAAAAATAACAATTTACTTATAAAATGAATTTAAAATACAAATTTTAAACAACATGAAGTATCAACTTGTTGGTTTGCTAAGCCAATCCAAAATTTTAATTAGGTTCAAGTTTTAAGTTAGGTTAGGTAGACTCCAACTCCACCTAACCCATGCAGATTTGTTATTTAAGCCACTTGCACTGAAAATATCCTTGGAAATGAACGATGGATGAGATCAGATTATTTGGACATCAAAGGACCGAAGAAATTGACTTCTATAACTTGTAGCATATGGTTAGGTGTAGAGGAGGCTCTATTCAATTTAAGGCATTGGTTATTTTCCAACCGTCACTGATTATTGACATCAAGTATTTTTTTAATATTAATTTAATTGTTCAGCATATTTTAAGTAATATTAAAATTTATTTGTATAAAAATAACTAAATCAAACGTGCAGTTGTCCATGTATAGAAGAAAAAAACAACAGAATTTTAATTTTATTGATAATCCAATAGCTTAATTTTTATGAATGAAAATTTATTTTGCATATATCTTATGAAACAAATATTAAATTATGAAACAAATATTAAACAAGTTATATTTCATAAACAATATATCATGGGCCCTCGTGACGATAAAATAAATAAATAATTCCACTTTGGCAATACTTATTAGCCTCGTCTACTTAAGTCTTGGATTGAAATGAGTTTTAATTAAAATTAAAAAATAATAAATATCTTGAACGAATATATTAATACTCAAAAGTTATTAAACCTACTTACCATGGATACAAATAACCAGGATCTTTTCTTGGCCTGGTTTTTATCTTCTATTTAAATTCAATAATTAAACAAGATGCTATATCCCTATTCAATTTTGTACTCTTTTTTATTTTTCTCATCAATTTTTACTACAATAAAAATAGTCTAACGCAGCCAACTTTTTGGTTGCATTAGGCCCAAAAACGGTTGCATTAGGCCTAATGCAATAAAAAAAATGGCCGCCAAACGGCTACTTTTGGCCTATCACAATAGACCAAAGGCGACTTTTTTTTTTTTTTGGCAGCGTTTGCTAGCAAACGCAATCATTTTTGGCCTATTGGCTGTGTTTGAGCAAAAGTAACCAATCCAAAATGTTGCCTTTGGTTTGCTCAAACGCAACCAAAATTTGGTGGCAGAGTTTGGCCGAAGCAACCAATTTTTTGGTTGCTTTGATCTAATGGTCACAACTCAACATCCTATAATATTTAGATAATTGCTACGTTTATTTACCATAATGATGACTATTTGTTCAAAAATAAAGGTGAATGCTTAGAAATAAGAAATATATATGCATTGTATTTAACATTAATATCAAAATTACACATCATACAAGTCTAAGAAATACTGTAAATGAACAAATGTTGGCTATAATTACTTTACACATTCTTTGAAGAGTAAAATAGAAGATCCTTCATAACCATTAAAATAAATAAAGAAGAAAACAATGATGGTCACCCACAAGTCGAGGCCTCTCTTAAACTACTGGGGAGTTATAGTGTATGGTCTTCATAAAGAGATGGTTTTCCTTGACTCTTTTCATTATTAACCAGACCTATTCACATAAAATTATAGGGCATGAATTATTTGGAACAAGAATATAGTCAGTATGCAATAATCCGTGATTTTTAACGTGTTAAATTACCTCTAGAAAAATTTAGAATGCCCAACTGAGATGTAGCTAATGAGGAAGGTGTTGATTGATTAAACCATGACTCTAGCAAAAACCTTATGTGTCTTGTCTCATCTGATAGTGCATCGATCCGTTGTTTGGCGGTTACTAACTCTTCCTCAGTGGAGCTCAGCCGATCCTTTGTACTCTTAAGTTCTTCTTTAGTGGAGCTCAGCCGATCCTGTGTAAAAGCTAGCTGTGAACGGAGTGCTACATTTGATCCATTAGACCAATCGAAGCTAAATCGACTCTTTATTAGCAATTTCCTATTATTTTATCATAGACATCATTTAATGTGAGGGGCGACTTTGTAAACTCCGAGCTAGCGACTTGTTGCTCTACCATT
>JAYJMB010088651.1:0-42859 GCA_036873735.1 Pouteria campechiana | reverse complement strand
TTATTTTATCATAGACATCATTTAATGTGAGGGGCGACTTTGTAAACTCCGAGCTAGCGACTTGTTGCTCTACCATTTTATTTTGCAAGTTTAGAAAAAAGCATTAGCAGGGGTCAGAAGACAAAAGAGTGGCTAGGAATCCTAAATGTCTATGAAAGAAATAAATAGTGGGTTATACTCATGTATACATCCTCTGCCTCTAGGGCTATGAATTTGTCATCTGACTTACGCGTCTGGGTCTCCTTAAATAGTTTAATTCGGTCGATTAGGCTATCAGGGTTGTCATTTTCCTATTCCATAAAAACATGTTGTATTTATCATGCATGAAAGTACTGAAGCGGATAGAGATGGCAAATTGTAACTACAAATAACATGATTTGTACCCTTTCAGCCGGAACAACCATAAATGATTATGGCCCCATACAGTGTGTATACTTTAACTTCTTCCTGTTATCTTTAGCCACCAAGGACTTATGCTACATTGAAGCAAGCAAAGGGAACATGCATAGTTATGTTTCAGGAAAATAGACTATGTATAGTTGACGCTCCAAACAATGGTGTAAAGAACAGGACGGTCTAGTTGGGAATCTTTACTCCTGGGGGTGGTGACAATACTAGGCTTGCGCCTATACTTATGACTTTGGAGTAGTGGTTGTGATAATCTTTTCGAACCCTTTTGTAACTAGTTCTGAAGTAGTCCTCCATGATCATTTTGACCCAATCTTGATCAAAATCCTTATATCAAAGCATGACTACAAAAGGATGATAGCAAGGTTAGAATACATTAACACTATCTGGAGTTTATAAATTATGGATGTACCCTTCTTTACCTTTAATTTAGTAATCATGGGTTGTTTTTCTTCTTTAGTGACATCTGCCCATCTTCTCTTATCTACCATAGGTGTCAATGCTCTCACAATATACCAAATGGTCCTTGGCAGATGCTTTCGACCTTATTCAGTTGTCAGCTTCCCCATGTCAAGGTCGATCTCAATTGACAGTATACTGAAGTTTCTCTTCATATCATTGATAAACGAGTTTTTCAAGGGACTTTGTTTCCTTTTTTTGCTTCCTGTCAAGAAATAATGATAGTGTGTCAGACGTCACGAAATGCATTTATTTTGGCAGAACTTGCAATACAAATGGGTTAAGGTTAAGGCCATATAAGAAATGTAAAGTAATGAATACATACCATTGAATGGAGCCGATGTCCCTGAGGACGAAGGAAAGTCCTGTGTTTCTAAGCTAGAGGCATTGGGGCATGGGCTGGTATGCGGTGACAATTGGGGGCTAAGGGGGCATGTAAACTCTTGGGTCTCAACAAATGCCTGCCCCGCAGCCAGTGGGATGTCCACATTGTCCTCCTTTATAAGAGGCATATTAGAGGCAATGCACGCAGACCATGTAAAACAAGCCCGACCTCGACCTCATCCAGAGAACATCGTGAAATAACTACAAAAAAGTAAGAACACAGCTTGTCAGAATATTCATATCATGAATGAAGCAAATATGAATACGTTGTTCTATTAATATGCAAAACTCTTACACTAGACTAGTAGACAATAAGTTGCTACCTTAGCATGAACAGGACCGTAGGTGCTCAGAGCAGGTAGCCGCGGAACTGCTTACCATGGCAAGCGGTATGGCAGGTGCCTATCATATCGCCCGCCATTAGGCAGGGAGCCGTCTCCCGCCCCAAGTCAATTAAAACTCAATTTTCATGAAACTTTGGCCTAAAGCAACATGCAAATGATGAGCAAGTAATGTAAACTTCATAATTATGGTAAATTTAAGTGAATAAAATATAAAAAATATGCAAGAAAGAATGTGTGTGCCTTAGGATAAATTGGGGGTTTAGCGTATTGTGCCCTAATCGTGATCTTTACGTTCTGTGTCCTCTGCAACCGAATCCTCGGCGGCATTTCCTCAAAGGTTTGAAATCTCATCCACTATTGAAACAATGATAAAATTCTCATTTTCTTCATCGAGATGTGGCTCTCTGTTTAAATTTGATACATGGAGGTCACTTAAGACCTTAATAAGATCATTCCTTAACCACTCATCCTCTTGCTCTTTGTGCTCTTTCTCCAGGATGCCATGCCCTCCTCTGTAAGTAGCCTCTTGAATTTATGTTGCAGAATATTCCACAAATGGTGATGGATGCAGTATTGAACCACTTACTATAGTGCCCCTAGCTTTGTGTCGTCCAAGTAGAAGACTTGTTTGGCTTGAGATGCAAGAATAAAAGGGTCATCCCCATACCAAAGGCGACTGACATTGACACTTGTGAAATGAGAGTTGAACTTGATTCCCGATTTTCTACTAGTGTCAAACCAGTCACACTGAAATAGAATACATGTGTGCCCGAGTATATAGTAGCTCTATCACATGCTGTAACAGTCCATAGAAATTAGCTACCTTACCCAGTGGACCCCCTTGCACAACAACACTACTATTTTGGGTTTTGTGATGCTTGTCACGCTTTACTGTGAAAAATCTAACTCTGTCCATAATACATCTTGAGTATGCCATTGATTGCTCTATAAGTGGACTATTTGCTAGAGACCATCTCCTCTGATATTTGATTTAAACTCTGCGAATATACTTGATTTATCTATGAAAGTTATTACAATGTGTAGCAAAGCAGCGAGCAGAGTTACTTGCGCAATGTATCTGTCCAAGTTAATAAATTACGCTTAGTTCATTGTTTGGGTTGAGACACAAGTAGAATAAACTTACTCACTTTTGAAACCACGTTGGAAAGTGCTCATCCTATATTTTCTGAATCTCAATTTGACCGTCCTTTTTTCGTTCGTCTTCATGTTCACTGATGTTAAAGAAGAGTCAGGACAAATAACATGAAATGAGGGTCTTTTCACGTGTAGTGGACTAGTTATGGTAGTCAACATAATAAGTCAAGTTGGGACGTAGATAAGATTACCTAAGATACTTCTGTATTTCTGAGCATTTGTACAAGACATAACATCATGTCGTTGATGCATCTTCATGGGATAGCGGTCTACATTTCTTCTTAAGTACAAAGGGTCATGCCCTTTAATCGAAAACCGAGATGGACCCCTTCTCATTGTTATATCTACTATTCACATTTCACTCCGATCGATTACTGTAGGTTTTAACGCCTCCTAGATACATTAATAGGAACTTAACACATTCCTTTACTTTGTATATCTCTGCAATTGAACACTCTAGACGAGCTATATTACCTACATTCGCTTTAAAACTGTCCAAAAACCTGAAAAAAGGTATGGTAAGTTATTGACAATTTAAAGTACTTTGGAAGATACCTTAGGCGTAGAGTTTTCAAGGGTACCTTTCAATTGGAAACATCCATCTATAATGTACTAGTCTGGTAAGCAATGCCTCGCTTGGAAGATGAGTACAAAAATGCACCATCATATCCAAAAAAGTCAGTGGAAAAATATGTTCCAATTTTCACAAAATCAGAGGAATATTATTTGTAAGCTGCATCAGTACGCTTTCCCTTAAGGTCTTCAAGCACAGTTGTTTGAAGTAGTCAAGCTTAGAAATAGTATTAGATATGTCGTTGCGCAAGAATCCTCGCATGCCTATTGGAAGGATATGTTACAACATGGTATAACTATCGTGCATCTTTAGACCATGCACCTTATCATCATCTACATTTACAAGGCTCGATAAATTTGCAGCATATCTGTCCGGGTACTTAGTATCCCTTAGAAAAGCACAGAAGCCTCTGCCAGACTCTGGTGGCAACATGTAGCATGCTGTGGGTTTCATATAGCACTTTTTTTCTTTATGAAGGTATAGTTCCTTTCTAATATCCAACCTTTCTAAATCTCGATGTGCATTATGTGTATCCTTTGAGTTCTTTTCAATGTTTAGCAAGGTTCCCAATAGGTTATAACAGACATTCTTAGTCATATGCATTGCATTAAGATTATGTCGGATCATAAGATTCAGCCAATATGGAAGATCCTAGAAGATATTTTTCTTTGTCTAATTCAGCTCATCTTTTCCCCATTTTCTTTTCTTCAATATGTAAGAGCTCCATCCCAAATAATTCTCTTGGGGCTTGTCAAATCT
This sequence comes from Pouteria campechiana, assembly GCA_036873735.1. Classification (NCBI taxonomy): domain Eukaryota; kingdom Viridiplantae; phylum Streptophyta; class Magnoliopsida; order Ericales; family Sapotaceae; genus Pouteria; species Pouteria campechiana. The sequence continues at coordinate 38,776 of JAYJMB010088651.1, read as the reverse complement.
CAGTTCGGCCATTGAAGTCCTTCCTATTCCTCCGCTAGGCATGGTCAGGTGGTAAGAAACGATGATGTCCCATAAAATAAATTTTGGATGTGTACCATTCGGATGCTGCATCTTTGTTGCAACTAGGACAGGCAAGATAGTTGTTGGTTGACCACCCGGAGAGGTTTCCATATGTAGGGAAATCATTTATTGTTCACATCACCGCAACCCACTTCTGGAATTGTTGTCTTGATGATGCATCAAAGATTTGTACCCCCCTCGCCCCATAATGTTAGCAACTCATCAAGCAGTGGTTACATGTAAACATTGATGTCTACACCTGGAGCTTTAGGACCCGGAATAAGTAGGATCATCATAGTGAATTGTTCTTTCATACACTTCCATGGAGGTAGATTATATGGCAGTAGGATGACTGACCACGAGTTGTGCATTGTGGCCACATTACCAAATGGATTAAAATCATCACTCACCAACTCGAGCCTGACGTTTTGTGGCTCATTTGCGAATGCTAGAAACTGTTTATCAAATTCTTTCTAGGCCATGGAATCAACAGGATGTTGCATTACGCCAAACTCATCAACCTGACCTTCCTTGTGCCATACCATATTAGGTGCCATCTTTGTCAACCAGAATAACCTCTGTAACCTAGGAATAAGAGGGAAATAGCGTAACACCTTGCGGGGAATCTTTTTTTGATCACTCGCCCCACTATTTTTCTAATGTGAAGTACCACCCGTCGGACAAGCCTGAAGATTGGCATGTTCCTTCCAGAACAAAGTGCAGTCATATTCGCAAGCATGAATTGAGGTGTATCCAAGGCCCAAATCTTTTATAATCTTGTTGGCACTATAGTAATTTGTAGACAACAACTCTCCTTCTGATAAAGTTTCCTTCAAAAGCTCCAACAGCATGTCCATAGATTTATTGCTCCATCAGTTTGCTACTTTCACGCTCATCAACCTCACTAGGAAGCCCAATAAAGAAAACTTCTGACACATGGGGTATAATTCATATTGCACATCTTCAAGCAACTTTCCATATTTTGAATAAGCCCCCATCCCCTTATCAACAATGTCTGTTCTTTGTGTTCCACAAGCATCCTGTCAATCCCGTAGCATCCCTACAACATCTTCGTCACACTCAAATGTGCCTAATGATGGTCCTCCGATGTCTTATTGTTGCTCCACCTCCCCCGCTGAGACTCTCTTTTCTCCATGATGGACCTAGACTATATAGTGTCGGTCATCCTATGCTTATACAAATGTCATCCTACTTCTACTAGCGATAGTAATGCTTGATTATCACACGTCGCACATGGACAAAATATTGTGCCATATCCTTCCATGCTCACTTGTGCAAACTTCATAAATTGTTGAACGTCATCCATATACTTTTTGCTCAGCTTGTTGGAATCTTGAATCCATGTTTTATCCATCCCTATAAGAACTGGATAATTAAACACAAGAGTTTACTCAAACTTATCCGTGCACATATGAAGGGTGTCCTCGCCCCCGCTCAAAGTTCAATATAAATCAAATTACTTATAAAATATTGTAAAATATTATTGTACTTGTATATGGAATTTAACACTTTAAAATTTTAGTATAATGAAAAATACATGATATGAGCAAGGATGAGAATGAAAATTTTGTGTACGGCCATGTAAATTAAGTCCACCTACCACCTGCCATACCTTCGGTCCTGTAGTAGGTGTGGCGGGCGCCTGCGATATCGTCTGCCACTCAACCGCAACTCACCGCGATGTGGGTTTTTTGGGAAATGCGTTCCCCCCATTATCATTAACCACACACCACGTATTTTAAATTAAAACACTTACACAACTGAAACCCCCATGTAGTCTTAGACATGGCATAAAACTCCCTCCATTTTATGGCACATTTTAAGTAAAAGTTATGATGCAATGCAACTACAAATTAAAGTAATATTGTTAGGGTAATTCATACCTAGGAGTGGTAGTATCATCTCCATGAGTGCCCTCTTTGGGGAGAATGAAGACGAGCATCGACCCTCCTCAAATGCAAAGAACATGAAGGTGGACTTTGTAAATAGGTTCTTAACGTAATGAGTATACCTTTTGGAGGATGATGGTGGAGGAAAATTAGTGGGAAATGAAGGAACTTGGTGTCACAAAAGGGGGAAGCTCAAAGAATCGGAGGTGTGGATGAGGGAGGAAAAACCGTTTTGGAGTATAGTTTCAAACTATCGTGTTTTAAGAGGCCATCAATTCATGCGTGCATTTAATCAGTAGGCAATATGACATGCGCCCGCGGTACTGCCTTCCGACCCCATTCTAAAATTTAGAAAAAAAATTAGAAAAAAATGAACAAATTAGGATTTCTTCATAATTGTTTTTTACAAAATACAACTCCTAGAGTTTAATTAGGTATTTTGGTTTTAAAACCATTTTTAACCACATGGAATATTTTAAAACAAAAATAACATTTGTAAAACTAGGCCATTTGTGTTTTAAAAGAAATTAACTATAACACCACACAAGTTTTCATCAAGCTAGTTGCATTTGTTTTTTTAAAATTTAACCAAAATGCTTTAAAAAACTCGAACAAGGAGTCGGTATCATTTACAAATGAAAATTTTACCAAAATACCAAAGAAAATTCCGCCAGGGCAATTGCATTTTTAAAACTTAAAAATAAAACTTGGTTGAGGTAAATTTAAAAATAATTATTGATACCGATTATTTCTTAGAATTGGGTGGCAAGTAAAACATTCCATCGACCCTGTCTACCTTAAAATCATAGGATCTTTTAGTATTTTTTAAAGTATTTTTTAAAAAAATAATTAACTCGGTCAGGCTAGTTGTGCATGAAAAAATAACCAAAATACTTAAAAAGACCCACCCAAGCACTAAGCATGTTCAAAAATATAGTCTTAATATTGAAACCGAAAAATGAAGAGGTACATATGCGTACTTGGTGAGCATGTTAGAGGCTATATCATACTTTAAATACTTTACGTATATCTGAAATTGAGTCAACTTAAATAATGTTGCCAAACTTTCAATCCAAAACATCTTAATTTAAGTATGTATAAATATATAATTTTTTATAAAAAAAAGTAAGTACAAAGTATGTTAGTTAAATTAAATAATACATTAATAAAAAAATTAATTATGCATACCAAACGCAGGTAAATTCAGGTGGTTGCGTTTGGTATGCATAATTTAATTTTTTTATATCCATATTATCCATTTGCTTTTTACTTAAATTAAAAATAACGCAACTAGTGTAAATTAATTGCCAATAATTACCTAAAAATACTTCATACCATTAAAATCAAACGTGCCAATTGCATATTTTAGCGTTAAATAAAATTTAAATTGAGTATAAAACCAATGAATTATATATTTAAATCATAAAGACACAGCATTATAATTAGCTGTCAATTATCCCCATACCCAAGTCCTAATTTTAAACATTATTTTATATAACCCACTCAGTCCATACAGATTGCACAAAACTTAAGTATTAAATGTACAAAAAGGCCTCCATTAATTTAATTGACGGTATGACCATGGGTGCCTGTATACTAGGTGCTTGCCGATTCAAATAGGTCAAAAACCCGGGCGTCGATTCGTTCTCTATTTCCGCCTGTAAGCTCTCCCTACCTCCTCTCATCTCTAGCCCCCATTCACCTGCCATTTCCCACCCTCCATTATGTCCATTTTCTCAACACTAGCCACTCCCACACCCAAACCTTGAATCAATGGCACCGAAGAGGACAGTCTCTAGGGGTTTGGGGAGCACAAAAAGGCCTAGGGAGGGAGAAAGATCATCCCTTTCTCAACCATCATCATCAAGGAGGACCCGATCCAGCACTCGGGCAGGTAACCCCTCATCCTAACCCAATGTAAATGAAAGGGATCCTGAAGGAGATAGGGTAGGAGGAAGGGTGGACCCACGGCCCTTAATGTATGACCTATCATCACTTCCCACATAAGTAGAGGGAAGGAAGGTACCGGTGGCCAAGTTCGAGCCTCATGATTTGCCGATGTACTGTTTTGGTGGGGAAGAACGCAAATTCAAGTTTTATACCTCAATGTTGGGTAGGTTGGTTCATGTGTAGAAGAAGATAGACTTTGATTTTCTAGACAAATGTGAGTTTGATATTCAGTCAATGATAAACTACCAAGGTTGGAGTGACCTATTAGAATATATTGCACCCATATATAGGGAGTTGGTGCTCATATTCTACTTTAACTAGAATCCTCACACATTGAGGTCAAGGGTGAAGGGTGTGGAAATTGATTTCGGCACCATTGAATTGTCCTCCGAAGAATATCTAGCTAAAATACTAGGTGTTTTGGATATTGAGGAGGATGATGGGTTGACGAAGGAAGAAGTATTTAATCAATTATCCACCGACCATGACTACATATCTTCCGATTCATATATGCGAATGAGAGATCTAGATATCAAGCTAAGAATGCTCTGCAAGGTTTTATAATGCATGATCATGCCCAAGCTAGGGGCTACGGATCAAGTTACTGCCGCTAAGGCTTGGATGCTATGGAAAATATACTCTTACCAAAGGGTCAGCCTCCTAAAGCTCATGTTTAGTACCTTGGGTGACTTACCCTAGAGGACGGATGTGGTTGTGCCATACGGTGTGTGACTCACAAAAATATTTTGGCACTTCAATGTTCCACTAAATAGGGAGGCTTATCTACAAGTGTCCGCAATGAAGAAGGATTGGGTAGGTGCCACCCTACTAAAAAGAATGGGCATCCAAGTCTCTCAGTATGTGTAAGAGATGGATGAGAAGAATAAAAAAGAAATGGAAGAAGATAACTTTAGCGGCTCCGAAGAAGAAAGATTAGAGGAGGTACCTTCTTAGGGGGAGCCAGAGGGTGAAAAGTACGGAGAAAAGCAATCGCAGGCTATTTAATATACCACCTACCATATCGCCTATGGGATAGCTGATACAACCGGGCGCCCATGATTTTGCCTGCCATCCCATGTGTTATTCCGCTTGGCATTCCCATACAGCCTTCTGTTATCGCCTGATGTACATGCGATACAGCAGGCACCCGCGGTACTGCCCACCAATAGTCAGGAGAATTTGTGTGGAAGAATATCATCCACAGGCGGTTCCGCATGTTGCCTCCCATATCGCCTATACCAAAGCCGATACATGTGGGCGCCTGTGGTGCCACCTGTCATACAAACCATACACCATTTCACATTTATTAGAATAATTAATTAGGACATTACAATATATTATTATTAATAATCTTATTATATATTTTACTAATAATATATTTATATTTATATTTATATATATTATATTTATTAAGATACATATTGTAATATATTCATCCTCCTGATAATGACCTTTTTAGGATCATATGGTTGGTTGCATTTAAAATACATTTGATAAACTTTTTCATAGATTAAAGTGACATTTTTTATGTTTTAAATTATCTTATTTTTTTTCATCATTATATAAGTTATGCTTTTTTTAAACACATAATATTTTGCCTACTATTATCGCATATTTTACCAACATTAATATTTATATCTAATCCATCTTTCCAGTACACTCTTTTAATAACACATTAATACACTCATTATTTTTAACTTTGTTTAATTTAATGGCTAATATAGTGTTTATTGAAAGACTAAAGTACATCCTTTTTCCATTTTTAATAAATAAATAACATAATATTTAATTAAATTTATTTTGCAAAATGTCATACTAAACAGCCGATTTCGGGTCGCTGGGTTTGGTATGATAACTTGCACAAAAAAATTCATAACTATCTGATATTTTATATGTTTATTTTCTTTTCAACAAGCTAATTTATTAAAATAATAAAAAAAGATAGGGCAAGTGCCAATGCCAATAAAAAAGTGAACAATAAAAAATAGACTTCGTAATCATGTTGTTCTAAAAAAGTTGAAGATAAATGATAATTAAAAATAAAAATAAGTATGAAAAAGAATATACATGATTGTTTGATTTAAAGTAGAAAGTAAAAATTTTACACAATTAGCATTTATATATGTATCACTCACAAAATGTTAACTTACAGGCACACATAAAACTACTAGTGAAATTGAAAACTACGAGAAAATTAACGAGTTAACATGTTGTTACCCATATTTCAAAAAAAGTTATGTCCTCGATGGGTATCCCAATATTTAGTCTTACTATATGATCAGGAGTGAAAATACTATGCTAAAAAACGGATATTATGTGTTAGGGTGTGTTTGGATGTAATAATGCATTTTAAAACCTTTTTCTTATATTAAAGTTTCAATTTTCATTATTTTAAATAATTTTATTTCTTCTCATCATCATATATGTTATCTTTTTAGTTTGTAAACCCAAGATTTTTGCTAGTATTATCTCAAAGATTACTAATATTAATTTTTATATGAAATATATCTTTCCCGTACACTGATTTTAAAAACATAATTAACACATTTTAATTTTTTTTAACTTGATATTATTTCAGGGCTAATATTATGTTTATTGTAAGACTAAAGTTTATATTTTTTAATTATAATAAATAAATAAAATTATCCACAAATGTTTTTTTGGCCAAATTAGCATACCAAATGATTCCAACCAAATTCAGTTGCATTTGGTTGGCTGCATTTGATATGATAATATGGCAAAACTCAAACATTTGTAAAAAAAGCGACAATATGATATTAATAAGTATTATAGTGTGATAAAATAATTAATTAAATAACTAAGCTAAAAATTAAATTATCTCCAAAATGAACATTAAATAATTATGTGTCTACGCAGTACTCATTCATGGCCTCTATCAAGCAAAAGAAATAATGATAACTAGTAACATTTTTTAATCCGAGGAAAAAATACTTAAATGTGTACCGCTCAATTCATTATGAGCTCCCAAAGTTGGCTACTTAAAATTTTTAAACTCCTTAGGCACTCATTATTTTTTATTTTCTTTTTAAACTTTATTAATTTTTAAACTTCAACTAAAATTGGCTATTCAAACAACAAATATTCGAAAGTATATACAAACAATTATAAAAAAATTAATTAATATGCTAAATTTATTTATTATTGAAAGAAATGAAAAAAACAAAAGTGTATTAAGCGGGGCTTTTGCATATTGCTACGTTAAGTATTTTTTTTGAAATACGGCAAGCAATACCATGAGCGCCTATGGTATCGCTCATGAATAGGTAGTGAAATTGAGGTTAGAGAAAAGAATCGCAGGTGGTTTTCCCTTCCGCTTGCCATATCGCTTGTTAGACAGGCATTACCAGTAGGCGCCTATAGTACCGCCTGCTAGTATCCTTAATGTATTTAACTAAAATTTTAAATTTTTATAAATATAATATATTTTAAATAGAAAATTTCTATTATATTAGGTTATCCTTTATTTATTTTTTTACACCATATTTTAAATTTTTTTGGTTAAAAAATTAAAATGCATTAGTCATCTCCATGGGGTAGGAAAGAAAAAAATTCATTAATAAATTTTTATTTTCATATAAAGTACCCCACATAGGTACTATTATAAGCCATCTATTTAACTAGAAGAATAAAATACTCATATAAGTTATAGCCGCCAAATTTATTCAAGGGCGAATGTTAACCTCACTAAAATTTTTCATTTGCTAGAGGGATCTACGGTATTTGAATTAAAAATCAAAATTATTTTCAAATATTTATGTCATATATATAATATAATGATTATGCTAATTTCATAATATTTCAATGGCCGAATAAATGGATTTAAGTGAATTATCACTTTTATAGTCAATCATTTTCTCCTTTAACCTTTTGCCTTTTATCTCAATTTTCAACCAAGATTGAAATATTAATACAACGCAAGAAAATTATAATATTCCAAAAAATAGATTCTTATTATTGTATTTCAATTGCATCAAAAATATCCTTTTAGTAGTTTTATAGTTTTTTTTGGAAGTAGTTTTTTAACACTATATAGATTCCCCACAATTTGTATTAAATAATCTTCACATGTCTATGAATTTTTTTTTTCATTATCATAGCAAAGGTAACCATTTTTTACTACCAAACGCAGCCGAAATCAGTTGGCAGTGTTTGCTACCAAATGCAGCAAAAAACGGTTGTCTTTGATGCCTAACACAGCCAACAATAAAACAGTTGCATTTGGGTGATTGTTTTTGATGATTTTTGTTGTAGTGTTTATTTGTTTGATTAAAGAGCCTTTTTCATTAATTTTTTTAGTAAAATTTAAATTAAATATTTTTAATATTTAAAATTTGAATTTTCAATAGGAAAATTAGGAAAATTGGTACCTCATATAGTCCATAGGAGTGCATAAACTGTTAAAATTCATATCTTTTAGCTTACATGCCGAATTGATCCGAAAGTGCTGTTTCACACGTTTTCAGTTCCAACTTGTAAGCCAGATTGAAGGAATGGGGAATAGAAGTACAAATTAGGTCAGTTTATATTGAGTTGGGGTCATCCCAATCTTAATCCTATTTTTAAAATCTCTTACCCAACTCGGCGTATATGGCAAGTTGTGTTAACCTTGTCCCAATCCTGCCTATATGGCCAGTCAGGTTGGACTCATCCTAACCCTACATATGTGGCAGGTCAAGTTGGCTTCTCCCAACCCTAACCATACCTTTTAACATCCATAAATATATAATACAAATTTATAATATTTACTCAAACACCCATTTAGTTCTAATATCAATATTCAAACACCTATAATTTAATAAAATACATATTCATAATATCTAAACAAAAAATAAACAACCATAAATTCTGAAATTTGAAATTCATTCACACATATTAAAGTTTCAAACTCTAATAAGCAAATGTGAAATTTAAGGTCATGATATTATATCTTCATCATTTGACAACAACAAGAATTTTATCATATGATCGGAATCTGTACAAAAATATAAGGTTTTCTTATATCAACTTCACCATTAAACACAGCCTCAATTCCAGGAATTGAGATGCACATTAGGCATTACTCTGCAAGCACATGTAAATCAGAAACCCAAGAATAGTTCTCAAGATAAGAGCTTAGAGGGATAATGCATACATAACATCTATATTACATTCAAATGTAGTGACAAAATGAATTCTGTCTAGCAATTGAACAAAATCAAACACATGCTTCAGAAGCATTGAAAGGTCTAACCTCCTCATTGCAAATAAATAACTCAAAAGTTGGAGTTGAATCACATTTGAAGAACAACATTTCCTAGTTCATCTCATGATGTATTTTGCTTGTCCATCCAAACAGGTGCTAGAGGAAGAGAGATTTCAAAAGCAATGGCACCATAGATATCTCGTTCACAATTCTCCATACATATAATTATTGATTTAAGAAGTGGAAAAAGAGGGGAAAATTAATTTATTACCAGACACCCAACTAAGAACAAGACAAAATCGATGGTTGGAAGTATCATTTATAAAAAGCTATTATAGTTAAATGCAGATAGAAAATCAAAAATTGCAAAATGTCATTTCTAAAAAGTTATTATATTCAAATGCAAGTAGAAAATGGAAGAAAAAATGAGATAGGTTAGGGTATTTGATAGAGATGCATGATTATATTTTTTATGTTTATTAATATTGTGGGGCGGGGCTGGGCGAGGCGGGTCAGATCCAGTTTTTACCTTATTAACCATACCAAATTAGGGTCAATTTTTTTTATCATAGCTCCCCCACTTAGCCAAAAAGGTTGTCATACCCAGTGCCAAATAGGGTTGGGGTCACTCTTTAGTTTGGGTGGACTTGCCCCAAGTTGCACTCCTACCAGCAAACATTGCACCCCTATCAGCAAACACCTTCATCGTTTTCACTGAAATAAGAGGAATCTTTGCTTTAACTTGAAGAGAAGTAAAGAACTCATGTATAATTTAACTTTTCAAATGAGTATATAATGTTTTATATTTGAAGTTATTTAATACAATTTTTTTGTCATTTTTTTGATATTCAATATTTGATTAAATGGCATATTGAATATGGACTATGGAATTTTCTAGTAAATGTTGAATGAAAATTATTAATGCATTTATTAATGATATTTGGAGTTATAAATGCATTTTATATTAATATTTATTTTCTAGTTTTGAGTTATTATGTAGTTTATATGTAGATATATATATATATATATATTACCTTTTAAAATAATTTATATAATTTAAAATTTATAAAAAACTTGTTATACTATAATTTTGTAATGTTGACATAATGGTTCAATTAGGTTTATAGAATTGGTTAACCTGTTAAAACCAATTAGAGGCTTTATCGATTTGATTATTGGTTCCGTTGGTCCAGTTGGTTAAAAGTATTATGTACTACATCTTGGACTATGAGACCATTTGTCAAAGATTACAAGTGATCAATTAATATCAAATTGACTCTATTACAAAGTTTAGAAATTACAATAGAGCTTCTCATACACTTTTATTACAATAATACAACTTACACCTCAAACACTTGTTCACTATGCAATCTAACGAGAACTCACTAATAATTCTCATCTCTTTACTCACACAACTCATCACTCATACATCTAGTATGTTCACTTGCTTCCATCACCACTTGCTACATTATAATTTTGAGAGTTGGTTGGGAAATTCTCTAGATATATACTAAAATATTAGACTAGGTAAGATATCTAGTAAAATGTAGCAATATTTTACTTAGAACTTTCAAGAGAGTGGAGGAGAGATATGTGTCGAGCATTTTAGAGAGGAGAGAGTCGTGCATGCTTTAATACTCCTACTCAATGACTACTTTCTTTGTTCAACTCCATTCTTATATTCATACCAAGTTACTTTCTAAATTCTTCAAACTTTGTTTTATTCAGTCTTTTATTAAATATATTTGCAACTTAATCTTCAATTTTCATAGGCTTTATCTCTATTTCTCCTTGTAGAACTTTCTCTCATATAAAGTTATAAAATAAATATGATATATTTATTTTATAAATATATCATATATATTAAAAATAATATTGATGTATCTGATTTTATTATAAATAATGTTAATCTTATATTAACATAATTTGTTCCGACAAAACACAAGGCAGCTTTAAATGTAGAACTAGAGGTGTAAAATGTTTGTGTTTAACACGAGCCCGCTTGCCCAACTCAATTTGAAATAGAGTTGAGCTTAAAATTTGTGAAATCAAGTTACTTATATTAGATTTGACCCAATCCTATTTGTCAAATTGGGTCGATGTGGATTGATTGAACCCAATTTAAATATATATATATATATATGTATATAGTTATTATTTTGTGAGACTGATTTTATAAAATCAACTATGAGATTGGTCCAAAATTATTTTTTTATTATTTTTTTACAGTCTTGAAAATTAATAGATTATGAACATATAAACCAATTTTTACGACTTTTGGACTTCTAGAAATATTTTTTTTTAATTTTTGAAGTTCAGGGGCACTTTGAGATTTCAAAATTCCAAAAATGCTTCCCAAAAATGCCCATAAACTTCAAAAATAAAAAAATATTTATAAAACTTCAAAAATCGTAAAACTCATTTTATAGGTTAATTTCACTATGATTTAAAAGTTTATGAAAAAAGTAAAAATATATAGTTTTGAGACCGATTTAACAACTGTTACTGTCACACATATATATATATATATATTAATAATATTCATATGTGCCGTAAATTTTTGTCTCTCCCAAATGCTGCTCGTTTCGTACCTGCCCTGCGCCCTGCTGGAGAGAGCTGCCGTGCGCCCCTGCCCCCTTCCCATCTCGCCGTGATCGGCTAATCGCTTCGTCCCTTCCCTCTCGCCGTTCTGCCAAAGCCAGCTCAAGCCGTCGCCGCCCCGCAACCACGTTCTCCTTCTTCTTCGACAAACCCCACCCACCTAAGCCCAACTGCAGCAGCCACCTTTTCCTTCTCCGGCGAAATCCACCCGCACCGCACCTGCCCCTTTTCCTTCTCCGGCGAAATTCACCCCACCGCACCTACCCCCTTCTCCTTCTCTGGCGAAACCCACCCGCACTGCACCTGCCCCCTTCTCCTTCTCCGGCGAAACCCGCCGCCGCAGCTGCGACTATGCGAGCAGGCCCCTCACGACCTCACCCGCCCCCCTCAGCAGCACTGCTTCCTCATTCCTCTGCTCCTCCTCTCATTACATTATGTGAGGTGTCCGTTCCATGTCGAATAGCTAGCTGCCTCACAGCTCATATGCACAGTGCACTTTTCAAGAAAATGCCAGAGAAAAGTTTTGAAAAGTTAGTTCAAACATCACTAGCTTTTTGAATTGACGATTATCCTAATTTGGTAAGCCATTGCATGTTACATCCATTAACTCAACTTGTGAATGCGCAGGCTCCCCAAAATTGGGCTGGTTACTTGTAGACCATTGAATTTTAATTTATGTGGTTTTTCATCTCTGTGTTCGTATTCATTGATTCCATACATGGCAGGAGAAGGTGGAGCTTCTGACATAGACAGCATAAATCTCCATTGATTCTGCTGGTGGGTTGTATTTATGGGTTGATAGATTAAATTGAGATTTTAGTTTAATTTCTTTACTTAATATTTTACTATGTTTTGCTGCTTAGATAACATAAAAGACAACATAAAAAAGAGCTTAGAAAAGCCAAGATGCATTTTTTCAGCACTCGCATATCAGGTGCCTTGCAACTTTATTTGATTTGAATCCCAGTTTAGTGGACTTCTGTTTAGTCGAGTGAACTTATTTGAGGAAGAATTTATGTTAATTATACTTTTAGATTTTTCTAATTTCATTTAGATTACTTTCTATGTAAATATGTTTACAGGTTGATTTGTGGTTATGCAAGCATTTGACTCATATACTTGCCTAACTTTTTAAAATAAATATGTATTATTTAATATTTTTTAACCTCTATTATCAACCTGAATTCAACCTGAAACCGACCTATTTTTCAAAGGGTTGGTTTAGGGTTGGGTTGAGGTTTTACAAATAGGATTAGGGTTAGAGTTAGGTTGGGATTTTATAAATAGGGTTAGAGTTGAGTTTACCTCAACCCGAGTCAACCCGACCCGAATTACACCTCAATGCAAAACCACGGTGAATCATTAGATGCGTAGGCAATAGGAAAGGACAGTAACACATGATAAAGGATTAGCCAATCCAAACCGTCACATAAAAGATTAGACGCCCAACCACACCTATTTTTATGATACCAAGAATTATTAATGAATGAAATTTCACCAGATTATTTAAAAACATTCGTTTGAATATTGACAATCAATCAAGTCTTCAATTCAAATGAATGTTGATATATTACTAGATAAATCGTTGCAAGGATAGAAGTTGGATTAGATTTAACCAAAATTTCATGATTTATGAAAAAAAAAGAAATGTTGCATGGTGCGACAATTTGGCCGCATGTGTATAGAGATGTGACACTGAGCAGACTATCAACCTTTTCGTATTCTGCCGCATGCAAAAAATAATGTCTTCCATTCCTCTCTAGCAGAAACCAGAGCCAACTGCAATGGCAGACGCAGTGAGGACCTCAGAAAAGCCTTCGTTCGCCGCGACGAATGAGACCCGCTTAATCTGTCGGGTGTAAGTGATTCCACAAACACTGTAATCCTCTGCATGATTGAATTTTTGCCCTTGGTTTTCGCATTTTCATCCTGTTAATTTCACCTCAATACTTGAAAATGTTGGAAAGGCATCCTGGTTGGTGCAACTTGACTGTAATTCATTAGGTTCACCATATTTGCTAATCTAAACAATTGATATTCCATCAGGAGTGTGTGATCACTCAAATTCAGCTGAAAGATGCATTGAATAGACAGATTAGGGGTTTTTCAGTGTGTGGGGTTTCAAGGGCATGTGTGAAATTCGCTCACTTTCCACTTTAAACCGCATTTTTGCTGCCGTGACAGTCATGCTATTCCTGTTAGTTTGGATTACTATAGTGATAAGTGGCTTGAAGTGCATATTGCACCATCCAAGCTTGCAATTACACTATATTCTGATTCAATGGCCTTTCATATATGACCATTGCCTATTTCTTTTTTTATTCCTTTGGCTGATTGATTTTTTATGAACCATTTTTTTTTTCCTTTATGAATGGGCGACAATTCATTTGTTAAAAAAATAATAATAATAATTACAAAGCTTGCAAAACACAGGTGCTGTAAAGTTCGCAAATCAATCCTGTTTCTGTACTTTTCATAAAATTACTGTTAAATTAGCATTGAAATATATTGAATGCTTAAAGCTATGACAAAATGCTCTTGGTGATTGAATATTAACATAAGTGGGGCCATTTGATCTTCCTCATTTAAAAGATTTCCTTCTTCCAAAGACTCCTGTTTGGGGGGAGGATCATCATTATCCTCTTCAGAAATGCCAACTACTTTGAATGCATGCTCTAAGCCTATCAGAGCATGAAGCATTTTAAATCTAACAGACAATGATCCGGAAGACTCAGAAGGAGCAGCCGATGAACCTGTTGAAGCAACCTGAACTCCTTTTCCTCAATCTTCTTCGCTTAGAAGGACATGGTTGAGTCGGTCTAATTACTAGGTTGAGCATGGAATTCGAATTGCCTCCTAAAGGAGTCACTGCAAATGAAAAGCATCTTGACAAGGAAAAAATAGTATGCTGTGGGGGATTGGGCTGAAGAAGAGCTATGTCATAGAGATAATATTTTTACCCAGAGGAGTAAACCGTGGAAAAGAAGCAATTTTTGGGGTCTTCATGAACTTCATGTCAAAAGGATTAGGAGTACTAACAATCATGACCCTCAATGTCAACACAAGACCCATCCCCCAACCAACAAATAAGCTGTTACATATGCTTGTTGGTAGATGGTAGACATTGAATATCCATCTGGCATATGATGATTGGCATCAAATGGAGGTTTCTGGGCACATAAATTCTTTGGAACTCATCCCTCTTGGCTCTGCCACCTGCACTGGGCATCAGGATAGCAATCTCTGCATGCACTCGCATTGGAGCATATACCAGCTTACCATAAGTAACCTGATTGTGACATGGAATCACGAATTTAGTATCTAAGCTGACAGAATAAAATTTATGCCATGTTAGAGCCCACGGGGGTGATGCCATTCCAAACTCCTCTTGATGCAATCTTTTGAGGAGGGATCTATTTGTCATCGCTCAATTGCTGAGCAAAATGGTTTGAAATATATTGTTCAATGGTGCACTGAAGGCACTCCATTGATGGAAGACACATAAACTGTAGTGCCAGTAGATAATCCATCAGATTGTCAAAAAGGGTCCTGTTATCCTTTAGCTGTGTTGGACGAATGGTTGATGCCAAAAGATGGTAGAAAATGTTTACCCTTGGATAGATTTGAACTTCTCCTTGACCTCAACAAAAGATACTGGTCAGTTACTTATTTATTCAAATATGATATGAGTATTATCTTCGAAGCTATATAGCTAAAGAAAGTACAGGCCCATCCAACCAAATAAGAAATATTCTGGAAAGAAAGTACTGGCAGTCATCATATTGAAAACATTCAAGCACATTCTCACTAAGGCTTGCATATATTTTAGGTAGAACTCTTGGAGCCAACTCCAACCTTTCATTGCGAGGAATTTTGTAGATGGTCAGCACTATACTTGATTAAGTCTGAAAAGAATGAGAACTTAAAACTATTGTAGACAGCCAGAACTTGAGGAACAAGATGAGTTAATCCTTCAAGTCATCTCAAGGACAGCTAAGCAGAAGCTTGCTTTTCTTTCCACCTTCTTGCTCATCTGGAGGAGTAACTTGAGGTTCCTCCAATGCACCTCATTCAGAGATGCTGTTGAAGAAAGGGGAAAAAAAAGCCTTGAACTGGTACTTCCTGGGTGTGCGAACGAAGGAGATAATCTTGAGGATCCTGGATGCCCTTTGCTTAGCAATGGAGCCCAACATCTGAGAAGAAGGGAACTACCTATCAACTAGTAACCCATGAACTAGAAAGTCATAAAATGCAATGAGGTCTTACAAAGTCAGGCTCATCTTTCCAAAAAAGAAAGAAGAAAGAACTTGAAGTATTCAACGAGAGTTGTACACAAGCTGCTACTGTTTTAGGGTTTCAAAAAAACCCCCCCTCAAAGTCATGTGGATGGCATACAACATGCTGGCCTTCTCTAAAACTTCATGATGTTTGAGATAATATCATCGTTCCACAGTGAAAAATCTTAGGAGTACAGAGATAGTCCACAGAAGTGACTCTTTTCTTCCATCAAATGATATCCAGGAAACTAATACACCCTGGATACACCACACCTGGCATCATGTCTCAACAGTATAAAGATTGGTGCTTGTTTTCTTGTTCAACAACAGTGAAACAACAAGCCGATTGAAGATGTCTTCACCAGGAGTGCATTCTTGCATGAAGGGAAGATAGTGCTGCAAAGATTCGAGATCAGACATTGGCCACTGGCCATGAAATTGATGAGCATTCTTGTAATCACTGGGAGCAAGAGGAAATGGCTGCTCTCCCAAGTCAACTCTTAGTCAGGAAAATAATGTTCTGGTGCAGGTTTCTTCTTCTTCTTGCCTCCATGAAGGTAGTTGTTTGTGAAGGGTCCTCCATAAGCCTTCCCATGTAGCTATGGTGGTTATTTGCTGTAAGGGCAAAAACAGGCATTGGTTCTTTCTTGACCGTCTGAATTGCTAATGGAAAAGGTCTTCATATTGGTCTTTTTCCATCATTTGAGGCTGCAAATGTTAAGTTTCTTCATGTTGCCTTTCCCTGTTGTCTAGGCCTGATACTTGCTTAGATATCAATCTTTCTCAATTGTCTAGGCAGCTGTAGAATCTTGTGTAAGTTGGGTACTAGTGACAATTTTGAGGTTGAATCTCAATTTTCCACCTAGGCTTCTAACTTGTTGCATTGTGACCTGTGCATGGGTTAGAGAATAATAATGATGTAACGTTGGGGGCAGGCTGTATCAATTGTTGTGGTGTGATGTTCAGACTTTATTTAGTATTGGTTGGCAATGTGGTTGAGTCTTTCCAAAACATTGCAATGATAGGTCCCATGGGAGGTTGTGATGCTTATGCCTGCCCAAGAATGGTTTGGAATGATGTAAGGATGCTAATGGACTATTGTTCCCATTGTTCTTTACAAAATTATTCATCATGCCGTTATATCATTTATTTGCTAGGTCACTGGGATTATTCTTGGAATATTCCTTGAGTTGAACTGAGTTGGCTCATTGAGTCTTGTAAACTTAGCCAAGTTGCTCCTTAATTGCAATTTAGTTAAGTGAGTTTCTTCCAAGTTGATGCTGCAAAGTGGTGCTAATCTTTTTCGGAGATTTCTTCTCTTTATTTTCTAAGTGGGGCACCATTTCAAAAGTTTAAGCGGGGGGCCAAGAGGAGAAGGGGTATCAAAAGGGGTGTCACTTGGTTTGGGACCAACTGAGCCTTACATTTTTTTTGCTTTCTTGTTATCTTTCTTTGGATTTTTAATCTTCACAGGCCATGCCGCTCGGATTGTTAAGTGGGATGCATTGTTTTGTATCTCTTGCCTGAAAGTCGCTTCATATGCCATAGAGTAGCTTAGATTGCTGTGATCTGGAGATTTCTGTGGTGTAGATTTCCTTGTTTGCTTCAGTAACTTATTTGTTTATTTATTTACAGCAATTAAGGTGTGACTTCGAATCCTCTCTTAATGCCTTTATCATGGTTGGTTTGGATTGGTTAAGTTCATATCCAACATAAGCATAAGAAGGTTACTTAACATTGCCTGTTACCATCTAACTTGGCAATGCTTCTTTAATTATGATACGCAATTATTAGCTGCCTTGATAATTTTTCATTCCTTTCTTTTTCCATTTGTTTTAGTTAAAGGTCTAGATCTTTTGGTAATTTCATTTATTTCCTTAGATACTTTTCATTGTGCTGCTCTTGAAGTGATTTGGTTTTGCTTTCTTTTAGGATCCAAATAATTTCAGTCCTCTTGCACGTTAATAGTTTTCTTGCAGAATAAGAAATTTAGATCATTCTTTCATGTTGTCTCTGGTGGCATTAGTCTAGTGACTCTTTTTCTCCTGAGGCTGGAACATCTATTTATTTGTCTATTTTATTTGCGCAGATGTCAGAAACAGTTTTCACAGTATACTTGCCCAAGGTGCAACTCTAGATATTGTTCTCTTCAGTGCTACAAGGTACGTTGTGAAAGCTTGCTGCCATAAATACTGAATTTGGTAATTTATCTCTTTTTCTAGGAAGGCTTGAATTTCTAATTTCTTTTATTCATGTTGTTTAGTGTGATGATGATGTCTTATAATTGTGTATGCTTGGATTTTTATGTTAAGTAGTGTTCAACTAGGCACTGTTAAAATTTTTATTGGACGGGAATATATTTTAACATTTTCTGTTAACAGAACTAAATCTGATAGTTGTGATGAGTGTATCTAAAATCACAAGTTCCCTCCCTCCATTTTTGTTGGACAGAATGTCCCAACATATGATGTTGCACTTGTCCCCAGCTCTTGCCACTTTCATCCTTTAAGCTCCCTATCCCCTAAGATGAATGTTTACCATCCCATCCTATCAAAGATAATAGTTATGTAAGGAAATGATAGCATATGAGCTGGATTATGAAATAGAATGATATAGAAACTTCGAAATCAATGATCTGTTCCCAATGGGACAATAAAATAAGATGAGGCTGTCAGAGAACTGTATCCTGGTTTTGCATTCTCCTGTTAATGCAGATAATGCATTCTACATGTGAACAACATCTTAATTTGCTTCTATTAAAAAAATATATATATACTGTTGTGTACTTTTACTTGGCCTGTGGTATATGCTCTTATTTGATTATTCCTCCCAGGGTCATAGCCTTCGCTGCACAGAATCCTTCATGCGAGAGAATGTTGTTGAGGAGCTGCGGCAAATGCAACCTGAAGATGAAACCAAACATAAAATGCTGGAGATTCTTAAGCGTTTCCACTCTGAAGAAGACACGGAGTACATGGATGAAGATGGTAAGTTGTTACTTTCTTGTTTAGATCTAGAGAAGTGATGTAGCTAAGAGCTATGTATCCTTTTCTCTTTTAGGTTACTTATTTCATTGGTCCAACTCTAATATCACATTGTCTATAAAAAGCCTTTATATATCATTGGAAATTGAACAATGATTTGTCTGAACTCAAGAAAGTAGAACCTTCAAAATGGAAAAAAATGAAAAACACCTCTTCAGGCAATTAGAAATAACCAAATTGAGTTTTTTTTTCTTTTTTCTTTTCCTTTTTTTTTTTAAATTTTTTTCCTGTTATTTCATCTTGATTAAATTGTTTATCCATTATTGAATTTACTTCTACGTGAGCAATTGAAGTATATATCAAATAACTTCTCACTAAGTGCTTGATTAGGTACATGGAATGGAATGGAGTGGAATCAATTTGCTTGGAAAACCCCATTTTCCAAAGCTTGATTTGACATGTACTTTTCACAACGATCATACCTTTTCCATCACTATTTATATTTTCAATCATCATCCATGTATCTTTTTCAACTTTATTTACTTTATAACTGACTGCATCCCCTATATTGCTGACATAATTTCCAATCCATTCCACTTCAATCCATTCCAATCCATGTTACTGATTAGGTCCTAACTAACTCCATGCGAGGTGGCTTAACAATGACGAAGTGACAACTAACCAGAAAGCTTCTCTGATCTCCCTAAATGCTTTCTGAAACTAGGCGCAGGAAGACACGAATGCATGGCACGACCTAATGACTAATACAACACCCTTCTTTGACGACCATTGAGCAGTGGTCATAAATCCAAATATCCTCAGTATTTTAATTGTTGAAGAATAGCTTCTCTAAGATGTTGGCCACGAATCAATACGACTTCGATCCCTTTCTCTGTCTTGAAGGATAAAAATAAATTATTGAACTTCTGTCAGTGATTTGCAGTTTCTGTTATCTTTTGCTATATTTTCAGCAGAGGTCTTCCATTCAAGACATTATTTTTCCCTAATAAGTCTGTTGTGAATGTATGTGTGCGAGTTTCATTCTCATGGTTCCATCAGAGATTTGTGGTGTGAGACTGAGACTTTACTCCTTTGACTAAATGTGGATGTTGCTCGAAGACCCTTCATTAGTCAAATTGCCCTTACATTTGCATGTTGTTCTTGCAGATACCATTCTATCAGAGGAGACAATTCAGAAAGTTCTATCTGGTGTGTCACAGTTCTTTCCTTATCTTTATTTAAATTATAGAATTCTTGATGATAACTCTTGAATGATGTCATTCATTCATTCATCCTTGGAAAATTAGTTTATGACTTTTTACACTAAATCTCAGACATTTGTGGAATTCAAAGGCTGAGAAATGGTTGCAGGAAATGTCAGAACAGTTGATTAAGACTGTAACTAGTCCACACGAAATATGAAAAAAATGGACAGCCATTGCAGCTTGGCAATTTTCTGTGTGGATTTTCATTTATTTTGTGAAATATGGACCTGGTGTTGGAACCTGGCATGTTTTTTAAGGGAATGCCTATACAGTGGAGCAGATTTCATGTGGAACTAGTGAACATTGTAAATCGAATGGACACTCTGATACTTGGAGAAAAGAAGGATTTTGATATAGTCCTTTGACCAATTCCTTTTTGCATCCATCAGCATTTCAATCTCTCTTCTCACTTGCTCAGTCATTCCTCAGGAAATCAGGTCACTGTGGGGGACCTCACCCCAGGGGAAAGGAAGCTGTTCCAAAGAGCAGTTGCTAGTGGAGAACTAAGCAAACTGATAGCACCATGGAATCCATGGTGGTTGACACCTTCGGCCAGGACAATCTCTCTTAGACACGATGGGACTCAGAGTGTGGTACCAGTCAACAGTGAGCAGCAAATGGAAAACTCACAAGAAGCTAATGCAGAAGGTCCATTGAGCGAAATCCCTAGTGGACCCACAACTTCTCTTCCGCATATTAGTGAGCTGATTCGATCGGAGCCATCGCCACTTTTAAGTGTGCATTTGATTGATGTTCTTTTCAGCTATTGCTTCACCCTACGTCTCTATAACGGGGATTGGCAATCAGATGCCTTAGATTCAGCAATCACTGTGCTGGATATTTCATCCGTCTTGGGTCAAGATGGCAAGCCAGAAACTGTTGCAGAGGCCCTAGCTTGTTGCATGGAGCGGGTGTGCTCACCAACATACAGACATACAGGCGGGTTGCAGTTTGCCTGGGCTTTGATTGATGATGTCATAACACTGCTTTCTCTTGGGAGAGCTGCTTTGGTTTTTGCTCTATGTGACCTCCAGAGGCTGCTACAAGCTGGAGAGAGGGAGCTAAAATCTGAGAAACAGAGGAAGGCAAAGAAGGCTGAAATGAATAAACTTAGGCTTGCTGATCGGAAGGTGTACTTCCTGATGTGCTGGGTTAATGAGCAACCAGCAGAAGCCTGGTCATCACTGTCTGCAGTTGTGGGAGTAGAAAGGGCCTCTGTTGCAGTACTAGAACCTATGAAAAGGGTGGAGAAAGGGGAACATAAAGGCAAGGGTCTGATTGAGGAGATTCAGTGATCTGTTTGTAGATTATGCACAGTTTTTTAAGCGTTTTTCCTCTCAGCTTTCAAGATGCTAATCTTACCAATATGGCCTTCGATCTCGTCATATGCATCAGCTTGCTGATTCAATCGCATATGATAAACTGAAGGCATAGCCCCGTTTTCTAGCTCCCATGGATTTAGCAGAGCTCTTGGTAGTAGCAAAAGCTTCCGCCATCCTGTAATATATGTCTTTTGCATTGTGTAAGTTCCGTATTTATTTTCATTTGGGAGATTTTCAGCTTTGCTAATTTAGTTTTTCTGAGACAGCTGGATGCAAGGAATCCAATGTGTTTGCAAAAAATTGAGGCTTGCTTGGTTGCCACACTAAACACTGTTTTCCATTACAACTTGGATGTAGTCACCAAATTTAACTATTTGGTTATGGATTGTTCTTAAAAAAACATTGTTTCTGAGGACTACAAAGATCCTAAGCAAGGTTCCAATGCAAGCGCTCGTGCCCTTAATTTTGTGCCATGCTAATCCATGTTGCAACTAGAGAGCTGCTGCCTCCAGGCGCATGGAAGAAGATAAACACATGGGAGAGATATAGTCATGGTCCTGATTGACCTCTCTCACACACTAGTCACAAGAAGTTAATCTAATGTATAGGTTGGATAATAAATGATTTGAACTGGTTCTTATCAAACCTAGACTATCGATTTATCTCTCTATCCAACCCGATAGATTGTTGCCAAAATTGAAAATTCTCTTCATCAATGTCTGAATGAGTGGACATGATTATTGATGAATGTTAAATTGTTAATGCAAGCACAATCTCCCCAAGCTTCGAGTTAAAATGGACGATTTAATTCAGAAATCAACCTAATTTCTTTACACACATCACATATCACATGGTTGAAGTAGCAATAAAAATAGCTTAACATACGAAATATCTACCAAACAGAGAATGCAAGGGTTAATTGCTGATAGATTTTTAAAGTTTAGATATTTGCTGATAGAATCGTTTTTTTCTGAAGCAATTTTTTTTCCGTTGGATGTCTAGCCTTCAAAGTTCAACAAATTTCATACCATTATTCCCGAGATCAAAATTTTAAATGATTTTTTTGGGGAAATTTTCATCTGCCAATGGTACTCAAGTTAAAGAAGGAACTATCCTTTGTAGGCCTTCTTTGCCAAGCCTGCTTATCTGGCATATGAATAAGCTTGATTACACCTGAGGCGAGAAATCCTGACCATCTATTAGATGACAAATCAATACTGTGATAATCAAACACCAAATATATCTCTCTTTATATATATATATATATATATATATATATATATATATATTTCAAGGGTCATGAGAGATGAAGAGAGCTGGACCTGGTAATGCCCATCCCACATTCATCTGAATTCTTGAAGCACTTTTGATTGTCCACCTTTAGCTTCCAGGCCGTACATTTGGTTAGTTGGAACATAGTTCGTGCATTTCTAGGAAAGTTACGTCAGCTAGAATTTCTACTACTGATCATTCTGTCCCATTAAAACAACGGCTCTGATCGAATGATTCACGGGTCCCACGTGGACAATGGAGTTTGCCGGCGTGCGGCCAACCGTCAATCACTCATGCATCTGCATTTGCTCTCTCGCTGGGGCTTTTATTCAGCCGAGAGGGCTTCGAATTCTACAGCCCTTCTGCTTCTTCACGTTCTGAAATTCCAGGAGAAAGATGAAAGCAACTTCGTCTACGCACCAACCTGCCGTGTAAATCTCCCAGCCTACAAAATCCGTCTGTCCATCTCCTCCAGGGCAAAGGTTGCGCTAGAAAGGCAATACGCTGAGAAATGGTAGATTTCAGCGGCGGCCCCGACGACAAGCTCTCCTACTTTCAAGCAATTACAGGCTTAGAAGATCGCGAACTCTGCGAAGAGATCTTGACCGCTCATAATTGGGATCTCGAGCTCGCTATCTCATCTTTCACGGCTTCCAATCCCTCCCCCGAGCCTGCCGACGCTGGCGCCCCAACAGCCGTCCGATCGGATTACGATTCATGGGAAGGCATCCAAAGGCCTGATTCGCCTGCTGATGCCGTGCCCCCGCCTCCCGGCCTTGCATGGAAGCTTGTCACCCTCCCCATCTCTGTTGTCTCCGGCAGCCTTGGGCTGATCTCCGGAGCGATAGGCCTCGGTGTGTGGGTTGCTGGCGGCGTTCTATCACACTCCCTTGGGTTGCTTGGGTGGGGATCGCGTGAGTCTGGCGGCTCATCTTCTTCATCGACAAGACCATTGGTTTCATTGTCGGCAGCAGCGGCCGAGGCATTGGATTTTGTGACTGCATTTGAGAGGGAGTATGGGTCGAGGCATCCCAGTTTTGTGGGAGAGGGGTTCATGGACGCCCTGCAGCGGGCACGCCGTGAGTTCCGGATGCTGTTTGTATACTTACATTCACCAGAACACCCCGACACGCCGGTGTTCTGTCAGCGGAGCCTATGCTCGGAAATGGTGTCAGAGTTCGTGAATGAGAACTTTGTGGCATGGGGTGGGAGCATTCGGGGCAGCGAGGGGTTTAAGATGAGCAACAGCTTGAAGGCATCAAGGTTTCCATTCTGCGCTGTCGTCATGCAGGCCACCAATCAAAGGATTGCATTGCTCCAGGAGGTATTGCTAAATTCGTGGAGATTTTTGTTTGGCTGCTTATAGTACCAATTTTAATTTCAATTATCTTCTGCGATAATTTATAGTCGCTAAATGACAATTTTTTATTGTTTTATCCTACCAAATTGAAAGAAATCTTGTTCTTGCGATTTGGTGTTGAAATTGTTGAAGATTGAGAAATGGCATTGGAAAGCAAGCAGGTTAATGTTGTAATAATTGCACTCCCTTTAGGATGCTTTTTGGGGTTTCAGTACTGAATTTACTAGACCCCACATTGGCCGGAGGCACTGGGCATGCCGATTTCTAACAACTCAATGTAGGAGAAGTTAGATGGCCAAATGCATCATTTTAGTGGTGATCACACTTTTAACCACCAATTTCAATAAGGAATGATCAGAATATGCAGTTACACTTCTTGTTATGAACGGTGCGGAACTATGCACCCTGTTGTCAGGAAACTACCACCTTGTCATACTACAATTTGATTCACTCAAGCATCAACCTGACAATTTGAGGGACCTGTTTTGGAGAGCTTAGCTGCGATGTATTTTGATTCTGGACCTTGTTTGATAGGTTTGCACTCTCTTTCTGCATTTTTGATGCACTGCATGAAGCTTCACCATTTATCAGTGTAGTAAAGAAATTGAGAATCTACAGATCCGGATACCAGTTCTCATCTGGGAATGCTGCATTAGTTTAGTCAGCTAGACTGGCTTACCATCTGTTGCATTGGAGACAATTAACCCCTCAACTATGGAAACTCTGAAAGATGACCTAAATAGTGCAAGGTTTAATCCCTTCTGCCAAAAACTCAAATTGGAATAAGTTTTGCTTTGAATACAAGCCTTTTCTGTCAAGACCCCATGTTGCGAAGATAGAGTCTGTCAGTCATCTCAAAATAGAATCTTCTGGCCATTCTCTTTTGCAGCTCTGCAGCGTCACTGCATATGAACTCTCTCTCTCTCTCTCTCTCTCTCTCAAATTGTCATCTTATAAATTACATCTGAGTCTCCTCCGTCTCTCCCCCTCTCAAATTCCTCATCTTATGAATTGCATTTGAGTTCCTCCCCCCCTCTTTCTCTGGAAAGATCTTCATCTTATCAATTGTATCGGAGGTTCCTACAGAGTTTAAAGAGGAAGTTGATATCATGTAGGCTTTGAATTGTCAAACTTTTACCAGGATAGCATGATAATGAAAACTTTTCCCAAATTGCAAGATTGTCTACGTGATATATACTTAAAGAATTTCTTGCCTATGGTGAATTCTAGGTGTCTTTTCTTTGAGGATTTCAGATAGCATGCAAAGTCCTCAATCATAACAATTATTTCCTAAAGCCCCATACCAGAATGAATCCAGTGTGCAAAATGACATGGAAAGCTGTGCTTGCAGTATCAATATTGCTGGTTATATCAAAGGCTTAAGATAGGGAAACAATATTGATGTGACAGGGAATATATCAAATATATCGGGCAATAACATTGATGGTAGAGATCCTGTAAACACACAATAACAACAATGGATTCTTAACGGAACTTCAAGAGATGTTTAAGAGCACATAAATACGTATTCAAAAGATGAAACATCATGTAGAAATAGCATCAACATTAAACTTCCTTTGCCTATGATAGAAAGTTTTGCATTATCTAATAGAAACTATTTAGATGACACACCGTAAATGTGTTGGTATACTTGGTAAATCAGTAATGGATGTATATATTATGCTAAAACCTTTTTATCTCTGAATATTGTATAATATTTATGCTTATTATGGGATATCTCATTGGGGAATGTTTGCATCCAAGATTGGTTCACCAATATGCCTCATAGATGTATTGTGGGATATATAACAAGATATTAATATTACAAAGACTGGAGGAAACATCTTCATCGGTTTGGCGTCAACATTTATCCTATCTTCAACTAATATGATTTCTGTTGCAAAACTATATACTATAATTATATTTTGCTGCCATCTTTGAAACCATTTCATTATCAACAAACAGAAAAGCATTTATAGCCTTGTCATCATTATTCATGGTTCAACAGTTGTTTGAAAATTCAAATATACTAATGTTGGCATGCACAACATGTGGATCAGATAACCAGCTGCATGCATTTGTTCTTGATTTTTGGTTTTGAAAAGTAGAAGAAAGAAGAGTTTGTATTAAAAAAATTTGATGTATTTATATTCAAAAATTTGACGCAATGGAAAAGAATTTAGAAATATGCTTTATCTAATAGGTGATTTGTATCTTTTCACACAATATGTTTAGAACTTGGAAATTTCTAGGAGTTATAATGATGGATTTGACATTATTAAATTGTACTGGGAGGGTTATGAAAAGACCACCATATAAGTTAGCTGATGAAATCCGCCTGATGGTGCATGTACTGCTGACGTTGGATGGATGAAGTGCAATTTCTGCTGTTCCACTAATAATGATTACCTTTTTGTTTTGGCAAAAAGCTCTACTTACTGCTGTTTTATCATCTCACTGGTCGTTTGAGGTCACTATTGAAACCTTTAAACTTTTGTTTTACAATCTCACTGGTTGTTTGAGGTCACTATTGAAACCTTTACACTTTTAGCATGTGATATTGGTGACTTGAGGAACCAATGCTTAAATGAGGATCTGGTTCACTGTAGTGTCTAATGGCACAATATGATTCTTTTTCTTTTTCACTACAATGGTTAGTCGGGCTGAGGCTTAGTTTAAGATGGTGAACAAGATGTGGAAATAACAAACAAAACTTTGATGTCCTTGTGTCCTTCTAAATATGCTGATAAGTCTCATGTTTATGTTTTATGCCAATCAGTTTTTTTCAAGCACTTTCTTCAAATAAGAAATCACACGTTTTGTCTTTTTCCTGTGTGGATAAATGGAAGTGCTATCTTTCATTCTATTTTACTGACTTTGTTAACATTTGTATCATCTGCAGATTGAGGGACCTAAGTCTCCTGAACAAATGATTGAAATCCTCCAAAGAGTTGTTGAAGAGAGTTCACCTTCTCTTGTTGCAGCCAGGCTTGAGGCAGAAGAAAGAAGGAATGCTACACGTTTAAGGGAAGAGCAAGATGCGGCATACCGAGCAGCCCTTGAAGCTGACCAAGTCTGCTTCTTTCTAATACCTCTCTTTGTTGGTTTTTTTGCTTAGTACTTCTGGGCCCTGGCTATAGACAGCAAATGTTCAAGCAAAATAGACGTTTCTTATACACAGCACATGGTGCACTGCGTTGTGCACTTGGAGTTAGTTGCTCATCTTTTTCCATCCAAGCATGGTTGGCGGGAGCTTGGAACTGAATTTGAAACATGGCATTTGAAACTCCATTTTGAAGCACATGTTATCAGTGACATAATCAGTCTTTGGAGGGCAAAGACTTGTTCACTATTTCCTAATTTGCCTATTATCCATTCAAAGCAAAAAAGGCAAATTAAAGAGAAAAGAAAAGAAAGAATATAAAGAGTCTTGATTCAGGTCTTGTTCAAATATTCAGTTCCTTAAACAAATAGTAGTTTTCCTGAGAAAGATTCCGAAGTATTAGGTACAAATCCTTTAATTATATGCACGTACTGATGTTTATCTGTGGCATCAGGCTAGGGAAAGACAAAGAAAAGAAGACCATGAGCGAATCGAAAGGGAAGCTGCAGAAGCTGAGAGGAAACGTAAGGAGGAAGAGGAGGCTCGAGAAAGAGAAGCTCATGAAGCTGCAGAGAGAGAAGCTGCACTTGTACTAAGGCGGCAAGAGAAAGCTCTGTCACTGGGTACCGAACCTGAAAAAGGGCCTAATGTTACCCAGGTATCCCCACTGAAGTTTCAACTCTCTTTTTTGATCCATGAATTGTGCACCCATGTTTCTCCAAATTACTTCTATAGTATTTTTGAAGAACTTTTTGCATTTTAATTTAGTTTACTCTATAATTCATTTAGTAATTATTGCAAAATTAATAAAATAATGAGAAGAAATGTTAAAATCGTAGATAACTTTTTTGCCATAAATTTTGTATTGTATCTTGCTTTCTTATTTCTTTTAGATTGTATTATAAATTAGATTGTTTAAATTGTTTCATAAATTAGATCGTCGCAATTCCAAGAGTTTACACATTGAATCTGGAATTCAGATGTGGGGGCAACTTACTGACAAGAAATTTGGCTGGCCATTGACAGATAAACATGCCTGAATTGTAGTTGGGTCTACTGTGAATAGAAATTTTGCAAGATCTGGGTCCATGTTAGCCTGTTTATTTTCTTCTGCTTTATTTAGAATGATATCATAGAACCATAATTTGTGTGAGTTCCATGAGTTGATGATGCGATTTTTTACGTGGAGAAGAAAGCCTTGCTGCAGAAAAAACACAATAACCAAGTAAGAGAGGAGGGAGAAAGAAATATGGGGCCAAGGAGAGAAGCTTTGCTGCATTTCTTGGATATGGGAAAATTGCCATAAGCTGAATTGCATGCATTCACTACCTCGAAAGAAAGAGAGCAATGGCCATTTTAAGATGTCTTTTTCTCAGATAGGGAAGAAAGGTAAAAAAGGCAAGGAGCAATTTCATTGTTTACATGAAAGCTTAATGGACATTGATGGAAGTGGCAATTTTGGAACTAAGGAAATGTTGATTAATTTGGATAGAGATAAATGATGTGAAAAAGAGATGGTGTAAAAGTAGATGTGATGGTGTCAACAGGAGAGGATTGATGCTGGCTATGAAGTGAATAAAATGAAAATATTTGGGCTTTGTTAAAGAACAATATAGCAAGTAGGGTTGTTTTTGGTATTTAAAGGTAGCTAAATGTTAGATTTAAATAAAGGGAGGGGAAATTGAAAGTTTTGGCACCCCTTTTATATTACATGACTTTTATGGTGCTTTTCCTTGTGAATCAAATGGAGAGTCAATTTGAAAATAAAAATGAAAAGTTGTGGTCCATTCTAAAATTGTCAGGAAAAGTTAGTATTTATTTTGAAAAAAATTTAGCATTTATTTTGAAAACATCCCTTTCCAATCGATGTCCGCTAGAGGACATTGAGAATCCTCAAGAGAAATTGGTCTCTTCTTAGCAGGTGGCTGAGAAATTGGTTATATGTTTAGGCCTTTGAGTTAACATTATGAAAAAGGAAAAAAGTGAACATGGGGGAATAAATTCTGGATGGACTGATTAGATTCATGTTCACCTGCAAACCATTGAGGATTTGAAAAACCATTTGTCAATGTCAGAATCTGAACCATAGAGGTAGAAAATGTATGGTAAATTCATTAGCTTTGAGGTCGAAGTTGGAGTTGGCTAAGATTTTGGCAGGACTGGCAGGTGGAGAAAGGTTTTTGGGAAAGTAACCAAGGGTGCCAGGGTGGTTTTGGTCGGAATGATACTCGGGTAACACTTTTGAAGGATAGTTTGTTGCAGGATTAAGGGGCATTCGCTGATATACATGCATTGTTTACCCTGTATGTACATTGTTTACCCTTTACTGTATATATATATGCCTATATATTTTTAAACAATAGCAAATATACCAATAATGTTTAACAACTATTTGTAAATATACCGATGTCATTAAGGCTCATGATAGTCTATTAAAATGTTCTTCAAATAGTCGTTAAATTATTTTAAAGCATCCAAAATATGCTTGAGGTAAGGAGAAAGAGTGAGAGGAAAGAAAGGAAAGAATTGTTGGTATTTGGAGCTTTAGCAGTACCATATTGATGAATTTAGTGTAGGTTGTAATCTAGTTGGCAAGCTTGAATCTGGATATATATTTGTAGATGACAGCAGTGGTTATGAATCTGAAACTTTCAAAAAAAAAATGAGAGAGATTTTTTATTCTCTAGAAGCTCCACCCAGAAATATTTGTAGGATTCCCCTGGTTGAGCACTCTCGCTCATGAATACAATTCTGGGGTGCAGGAGTATTAGAGAAGGAAAAGCAGTCATGGAAAGAGGGAGACAACTGTTGTCCATATGAAAATTTCTTGAGAGGAAATCCTTGCCCAGATATGTAATCTGAAGAAATATCCTTATTCTCCTATGTTGTGAATTGTAAAGTTCAATGGCTGCAATACATGTAACACACTGGATGATTGAATGGAAATGCAATGGTTGCTACACCACTTTTGACACACACTGCCATTGAAAGTCAATGTGGCTTTACGATTGTCAGTGATGTGTGTGGGCAGATCTATAGAAATTTTGACAAAAATCCAACAATCCCTTATATATTTGCAATCTCCCTTGAGCAAAACTGCATTTTCCAGGCTCCTCTTCCCTTATCCCACTCTGTAATGCCCATAGTGATCTCACCCAAAGTCAGTTAAAACTTGGGGCAAGTAATCAACTTGTGCCGTGGCCACTGTCTCCATCACTTCTTTCAGCACAACATTCAAGAGATCAGTGCACCTCGTCAGCTTGTGCATGGATGGATTGGTTTCCTACCCCAAGTCATAGAAGTAGTGACATTAGGACCTTGTTCAGCCGCAATTGCTAGAGTCTCTATGGGTGCTTTGCTTCACATTGTCTCGCTGTCAGATAAGGTGCTCATAGTGGTTGGCCTTGAAATAGACAGTGGAGATCTTGTGGACCAAGGTGGGGACATGGCA
Source organism: Pouteria campechiana (assembly GCA_036873735.1). Classification (NCBI taxonomy): domain Eukaryota; kingdom Viridiplantae; phylum Streptophyta; class Magnoliopsida; order Ericales; family Sapotaceae; genus Pouteria; species Pouteria campechiana. The sequence goes on along the minus strand of JAYJMB010088651.1, from coordinate 8,018 downwards.
GGAGCAGTTAATGGCCTGGATTGTCGAAACTTGGGACCTTGTTCAGCCGCAATTGCTAGAGTCTCTATGGGTGCTTTGCTTCACATTGTCTCGCTGTCAGATAAGGTGCTCATAGTGGTTGGCCTTGAAATAGACAGTGGAGATCTTGTGGACCAAGGTGGGGACATGGCAGGAGCAGTTAATGGCCTGGATTGTCGAAACTTGGGGATAACACATTCTAGTAACTGCCAGATGACATTGGGAATGATGATACATGCATTTTCACGCACTGCTTCCAATTCCCACAATCCCCTTCTCTTTCACCCTTGACCAAACTCAACTGGTTTCTATTGCAAGCCCAAAAATGTCAATGTCAAGAACCACACCTCTAATGAGGTGTGCATCTCTCTTTGACATGATGTTTTAAAGAGGCAAACAGGTGGAGGGAGAGAAACTTTGTTGAGGAAGGCCAAACACCGAATTGTTGAGAGGTGCTAGAAAGGGGATGATGGTGTTATTGGTGTTTTGGGGTATTTTAGGTATTTAGGGGTTTTAAGGGTATCTTAAAAAATAATAAACACTAGTTATAATTTTATTGTAGCATGATGGCTTTTGCATATTTGTAAAATATTCATAAATTTTATATGTATATTTTTTATTTTTTAAAATATGTAGTTATATCTGTAATTAGAGGCAAAATATGTAGGTATATTTTTGCAAATTACTTTAGGATTAATGAGAAATGTTGCCAAGATTGTATGGAGACGTAAAGGTGTCATTAGTTACTAAGTCTAGTGAGCTCTCAGGTAGGCTGTGTGGTTCTCAATTTTAATGTTAGGGAGGTGGAAAAGGGGTGTTAACTGAAGTCCATGTTTCCAGGGAAATTTCCAGTAGGACAGATGGGTTTGGCTAGGATGTGGAGTTCCATAGGTTATTTCAAAAGAAAGTCTTCATTTGAAAATTTCACCACTGCATAATAGATCTGTCCCCTTTTCTAAACAGATGGGAAATTCTATGACTCCTAGGATCGTGGCCTTTCTTTTGTGTATGACTGAGGGTCTATTTCTTTGGAAACCTATAGCTGATATCTTCTGCATTTTTTTCAGTCCACTGAGTTTCATGGTTTTCCATATCATTCTAAAGTTTTGTGGATATTCAGTAAAGGCTAAAAAAGATTATGGATGGACAGAGGGTCTTGAGAACATTAGGAGAATTTTAAGTTTTTAACATGATTGGCCAAGATCTGAATTTTTGTCTTTTGAAAATTTTAATATTAGCTACAAAGTTATAGCAACAACTACAAATAGGCTATCAAAATTTTTAAGTATTGCACATAAACACATTGATTTTTCTCAAGATTTGCAAATGATTTTCTAAACTGGAGAAAAAGACCTCAGATGTCGTTTATCTCAGTTTTTAAACACTATCTGCATCTTTTCTCTTCCCCAAACTATTACCACCCCACAACTTTCATCATTTATCTCCACCTCTATCTTTTTCTTTTACCAATTACAACGATCAAACCTATCACCTGGACAACCACCCTTTGCAGGGACCACCGCTACCAACACCGCCACCTGCTACAAATGCCCCTTACTACCATGACTAAAATCACCGCCATAACATACACCTGCCCCTTACCACCATCAACATAATCAACACTACTATAGCAATCTTCTCTCACAACCAGCACTTCTGTCTCTTCAATTCTACCAGCTCCTCAACAACTGTGTAACAGAAACATTGCTGCTGCCATTGCTCCCCTACATTATCATTTATTCCACCAATTACAATCATTAGGATCTTATCTTCTGCCCCACCACCACCACATTTTCCTACCCATCTCCTCCGTGACTTCATTATTCTTCCTTCAACTTCCACACAGTTGTGGCCATGGAAAACAAATAAGCACACTTTCATCATGTCAAAAAATTGGTGAGGGCTATATGCAACTGTCTGAAAAAATTTTGTAGCTTGTCTCAATACTCAAAAACTTAGTGACCTATCTGGATTTGTCAATGAAAGTTAGCAATTGATATAAAAATTACTCTTTTGTGTTGTAATATTTTACTTGTGAGTGTTGAGTGGATTTATGTTGATAAGGCTATGCACATTTCTAGTTTAGCAAGCCTATTTTTGCTTCTTGATGAATTTAGGTTTGTGTAAATTCTTTGTCAAGGAAGTGAGCATAGGTGATAGCTGATGCCAAGAGGGCGATCTTTACAATTGAAGCCTCATATAAGTGAGATAGGCATTCATTTTTGTGACCCTAACTAAGCAAGGTGTAATCTTTTGCATATATTATGTGGCCTTTAGGTTTATTCATTTTTTACTTGATTTTCTTTCAATAGGACTGACATATGTAATAAAACACAAGGCGTTTTATTCATTAGTTGTTTAATATAGAATTATACCTGTCTCTCAACAGTATAGCTTAGTGATCGATGCCTATGTTGTGTGGATGTGCATGCATTGATGTGCACCCATGAGCTTTTGTGTACATAGGGCGTGTACATGTGCTTCTGCATGTTTTTCTGCATGGGTGCATGTAAATGCATGCTTGTCCACTTGCTTGTATGTTTGTAACTGTGCTTGTGCCTATGTCCATTTGTGTGGGAATGTGTGTATGCATTTGTGTGATCATTTATGGGTCTCTATCTGTTTGTGCTTGTTCCTCTACGTGTGCATGAGTGTGTTGATTCAAGGAGCACATTGGTAGTGTTGCATAATTATATACAAATAGATGTATCTTCTGTTCACATGTGCATGTATCCGTGCCAAAGGAGCAGATGGACACATTTCTAGGAACACCAATTATGTTTTCAAATATGAATTCATATTCAATTTTGGTTACTACATCCAAGTTCCGTCGCACTCTTGGCCATTCCATGTAAACTGGCACTCTACGTGGGAGCCTGAATGTCATGAGAAATGGACAAAGGTCGCTGAATCTTTTTTCCAGAAGTGACATGCCACAACAACTCTTAGTTGTGGTGAAAGTTATGCAAGGACTCCTGCATCATTATGAACGTGGATGGATGAAGATGTTAGTCCAAAGATACAAAATTTGTTTTACGGCCAGGGAGTGTAGAAAGTTTTTCTGTAAGAGGCATAGCATCTGTGGATATTATGAGGAAATGAAGAATCGATATAACTTATTTTCAGGAAAGGGTAAGTGCAAAGGGAAAAAAATTAAAGAAATTAATAAATATAAATTATGCTATTTGAGGAATGATGGAAAAAGAGATGAAATACGTATAATAGTAGAAAATGAATTAAAAGATAAAGTTGTAGATGGTAGTGGAGCTAATAATAATATTATACAAATAAAACTTGGCTTAGGTGAATTAAGATTAGATAGAATTAAGAAACAATTTTGAGATAATATGGATGATTTAGTACAAGGGATAATAAATCAAGGGAAGATATTTACAGGAACTTGAATGGACATGTAGGGAAGGAGAAAATCTATTTCCGTAGATTCCATATAAATCAATGCTTAAAATAGCTAAGTATATTGAATTTATCATGACCCAAACATTGTTTTTTTAAAGAAATAACGTTTTAGGCTTTTCTTTCAAAATTGGTATTTTGACAAAAAAATTTAAAAAATAATTTTCTTGCTGGAAATTACGTTTTTTAGCAAATCTAACATCTAATTTATGTTTTCATACATAAACAGTGACTAATTTGGGATGAATCAAACGATTTGAAGATTTTTCCCAAATTGCGTGTTCATCCCCAATCTTCACAAATTGGATAGATTTTGATGCCTAAATCTATATAAATCAAAGGAATAGTGCATTATTTAATGCTATCAGTTGATTTCAAATAGAAAAAAAATAAGAAAAATAGCAACAAATCATCACTTTTCTACCTTGACAGCCTTCACACGTTCGAGTGGAAAAATTCCCTTTTGATCTTCAAAATGAAGTTTTTCTCATACAAAATCACAAATGGAGTTTTCGATTTTTATGTTAGAACGTAGAAAATGGGTATTCGAGAAAAAAAATTGTCATGGAGAGGGTTTCCATGCTTCATAGCATTTGAATAAGCCCCTCCAGCGTCCGAACTGATAATATTAGGGGTGCAACTTGGGCCAGGTTAAACTTGAAACCAAATTTGAGCAGTGTTGAAACTCACCTTTTCCCAACCCGAACCTTATTTAGAACTATCCAAAATAGGGTTGGGGTCAACTCGAACCTGATTTCAATATAAATATTTTATATATAAAAAATATATATATATATATTAATATTAAATTGTGTATTGTTTTTCATTAGTTTAAAATATGAATGGGTAGTTTTTCATTTAGTTTGAATTTTGAAAAATGAATGGGCAATTTCAAGGATTAAATAGTATATTGTTTTTCCATTTAGTTTGAAACATAAATGACCAATTTAAATAATGATATTTCAATTAATCAGACTGTCACTAGATTTTCATCAACCCGAATTCCAACCCAAAACTCAACCTGAGCCCAATTTTCAAAAATAGTGCTATGGTTGAAGTTTTATAAATAGGGTTAGGGGAGTTTCATGAGCCCGAGTTGCACTCATAGATAATATCGGTTCACTTACCAATATTATTGGTAATTTATCACGAGAATTTGGGTTTTTATCGATAATTAGTAGATAATATCAATATTATACATAATAATATTGATATTTATGGTAATTTGAAGATAATGTTGATTTTAAGTGGGTCTTTTTTATTGATAGGAAGCTAAAGCGATATTATCGACGATAATATTGTTGATAATATCAATAATACAATCATCGGGTAGAACAAAGATGTCCAAAAGGTTGTTAATTACAAGATAAAATTTAACAATCAGAAAAATGATAGAAATAAAGTACATTGACAGAAATATGAGAACTTTAATGAGTACACTAAAAATTCCATAAGCTAAGAACTTTAAAAAGTATACAAAGAAAGTAATACGGTAGACATAAGGCTTTATGATCAAAAAATGTTATACCATAGACATAAGGCTTTATGATAAAAAAAAAGTTATACGGTAGACATAAGGCTTTATGATCGTCTTTATGATAGATTAAAAACTAGACCCCGTCCAAAGGGTATATTCAAGCTAGCAAAATTAAGATAAAGAAAAAGTAGAGACTTGTGCATTAAAAGTAAAGACTAAAGAGTCTTGATAAATGATGATGAAATTAAAGAAAGAAGAAAAAATTATTTATATAATATATTAAATGGTGACCCTTTGGAAAGTATAAAATTAGTGAAATCAAAAGTGTAATGAAAAATAAAGCTGCCGCTTTTTTAGTAAGGTATCTTAAGATAAAGAAGTCCTAAAATATGAGAATAAAAAAAGTTATAGGACTGGATAATATACCAATCGAGGTTTGAAAGACATGGAAGATATATGTTTTTAAATTAGTTGATGAATCTATTTAATAAGAATTTAAGATCAAATAAATGTCAAGTAAAAGAAGTACCATTTGACTAATCTATTGGAATAAAAGAGACATACAAAGATGTGCTAATTCTTGTGGAATAAAACTTATGAGCTACACTTTGAAGCTTTGAGAAAGTAATTGAGTTAAGTTTTAGGCATGAAACAAATGTTTCAGAAATTCATTTTGATTTTATGCTGCAAAGATAAATTACTGAACCAGTTTACTTGGACAATTGATGAAGAAATATAGGGAAGAAAAGAAATACCTCCATATGGATCTTATTGATTTGGAAAAAGCATTATAGGGTTCCCTTAGGGAATAAATATGACAAGGGCTGAGAAAGAAAAAGGTTACTAATGAATATCTTGGTATTCTTAGGGATATGTGTAATGGAGTTATAACAAATGTGAGGGCAATGAGTGAAGAAACTAGTAAGTTTCCAATTACTATCGGTTTACATTAATGTTCATATTTAAGCCCTTATCTCTTTGCTGCTTATCTCTTTGCTTTAATCATGGTTTGAGCTTACTAAACATTTATAGGAAGAGGCACCTGGTATATTTGATAGATGAGACAAAAGGTGTAAATTTGAAGTTGGATAAATGGTGAGATGTTTTAAAGTCTTAAGGTTTTTACAACTAGTCAAACACAAACCAAAATATTTGGAATGTGAATTCAATAAGAATAGGAATATAAATGAGGTTCTAGTTAAGATTGCATATCAAGTAATGCTACAAAAATGACCATTTTAAGTATCTAAAATCATTAGTTTAAAAAGTGGAGAAATTGTTACGGATGTTGTGTATAGAATTGAAGTTGGGTGGACAAATGACATGCTTAAGGAATTTTATGCAATCACTTAGTGCTAATTAAATTAAATGAAAATTTTTATGAGACAGCTATAGGATCAATTATATTTTATGAGGTTGAATATTGAGTAATTAAAGAACAACATGTGTACGTGAGTATTGTGAAAATAAGGATGACAAAATTTAAAATGAAAAAGTTTGAGATAATCTAATGGTAACATCAATAAATAATAAAATGAGGGAAAGTAGACTTAGGTGATTTGATTATGTGCAATGAAGACTGAACAATGCACCAGGTAAGAGGAGTGAATTTTTCAATGCCGAAGGCTATAAAAAGACCAAAAGAAGGCTGAAAACAACATGGTTAGTGATAATTAGAAAAAGTATGAAATTGTTTGAATTTTACTAAGTACATAATGCATGATTGACATAAATGACGCAATGGGATCCATGTATCCGATCCCATGTAAGCGGAACATATCTTTTGATGATAATAATAATTGGGAATTCTCTACCTGAAGTTCTACACGTACTGCACTACGAACATCACATATTTGCTTCCCTCACCTGCCACCAGTGCCTTGCTTTGAACTCTATTGCCTTTTTCTTAATTGATTTTATACTGTTGATAGTTTCTGATATTTTCTTAAACTGAAATTTAGTTTCTTTAAATGTCAGAAGTTAATTTTGATACTCCTGTGATGGCAAATTGATGTTTGTACTTTGAACTCATCAACAATTTAGAGGATATTCAAGCGTACATGTTTATGCTTATGCATGGACTGACATGGACTGATGACAACAGTATTACATCTTACAAGATTTAATAATCTCCTTTCCATGTGAATAAAAAAACCATTTTGTCTACAATCTAAGGTCATTTAAGCATTTTGACACAGTATTTCTTTTATTTAACAATAATAAGGAGGCTCAGAAGATATTATTCTTTGCCTTTTTTTCACTTTTTAAAAGGATTGTCTCAAAAGAACTATAATTTTCCATTTAGATACTGACTCTCAAGGTATTTTTGACCTTTAAACCAAATAGCTTTTGTTCAAAGGTCATCAATTTAACTAAAGTATTTAGCTTACAAGTTCAACTTTCAAGTCAAAAGTTTCTTTGCACAGAAAATAATTGGTCCACCACAAATTTTTCTCCTCTCTCTCTCTCTCTCTCTCTCTCTCTCTCTCTCACACACACACACACACACGCACACGCACACACACACACACATTAATTTATATGTTTAAGGGGCTGATTGGATTACTCCAGTGGAAAGGAATTTTTAGAAAAATTTCATTTTTCAAGGGTTCATTTGACATATACCTATATAATAATCTTATTCTTTTCCATCATTACCCATGTGTTCAATCAATATGTCTTATTTATTTTAAAATTTTAAACTTATTCACTTTGTGACCGACATCATTCTTTGTGGACATCATTTCCTTTCTCACCCAAAGAATCCTTTATCGAGAATGACGGCAGGCATGCAGATAATTTTTTAAGCTGCATAGATTTAACCAATAAATAACATATATACATATATGTATATGTATATATATATATATACATATATAGATGTATATATATATATACAAATACACACATATATAGCATAGCTAACTTGGTGCTGTTTAAATCACACTTCATTCACCGACTTGCTTCGGTTCTGAAAAGGAAGCATTTTATTCATGGTGCACTTGTCAAAAGGACAAAAGAAAAATGAAAAGGGGGGAGGGAGAGAGAGGGAGAGAGAGAGAGAGAGAGAGAGAGAGAGAGAGAGAGAGAGAGAGAGAGAGAGAGAGAG